>JANTBZ010047310.1:0-11019 GCA_024741255.1 Exechia fusca
TTTCAGAAGAAGGTCTGCCCTTCTTTTCGTAGGCCACTGACAATGGTAGGATTCCGCACATAGACCAGAATATGATTACTCTACTAGCCACAAAAATATGCAATTCATTTATGTAAGCCGGTCTCCAGATATCGAGTCTCAAACTTCGAAATTTTCTTGGTAACATCCATGTGGGAGGGACTGTACATGTCCGAAATCAATCTTCGGTGCTGATATAGAGATGCGCGTTCCGTGTCCGAAGAGTTCGCACGGGTATTGTTTTCCGAACCGGTAGAATAACGCGATATTTGCTGATACTATTGTTTGATATAAAGGGTGTCTGAATAGAAGTAGCCTCATAGAATCCGATGCCATCAACGACCATCGACAACATTAGTCCTATTGGTCTTACTAATCAATTAATTGATTTCGAATTCAGTGAAGATATCGCCTGATCGAAAATATATGTGCATACTTAAATTTGAACGAGAATACTTTGAAATGCAAAAGTAAATGCACACCAACCTCACGCTGGAATGCTAATTTTAATAAATCGAATCATACGCTTTTATCAGGACACCCCACTAGCAGCAACAGCCACCCCCTCCACTCCGGCGGTGTCGCACCTGGAATACACTCACTCAGCACGTCGGCGAGCGGGCACGCCGAACAGCGAGTGAGCTGCGCCAAAATACTGCCGTGTAGAACACACGAACTCGGAAAGTTTCCGCCCATCGTGCCGGCGGTGAACATACCAGCCCAGCGACCGAACTCGACGCAAACGCGGCGAGTGGCGGCCTGAAATAACATTTCCATGCCGACGCCGACCGTTCGTCAGACTCGCTGGCGCACCGACGACGACGATGTCGACATGCCATTGAGAGCGGAAAATACTATAACACAATAATGGGTTCTCAGCTCTGCTCGGTGCACTCAACATGCATTGCACGCATACTGTATACTTTGTTTGCGAGCAGAGTGTTTTTGCGGAGGGAGTGAGAGCGCAACAAGGTACAATTTTGTAGCATATTTTATACACAAGTGAATCAAGAAACATGCGGATGTGGCTTCGCAATGAATATTGCAATTTGCGTAACGGAAATGCTGAACAGTGTACCTGTGTTGTTTACCAACGAATTTACTTGTTTCTCTCCGAACTAGTAATGCCTTGCATAGTAATAATACATACACATAGAAAATGTTAATGAAAATGTTGTCTATTCAGGGACAGCAACTCGAATTGTGATGAAACAGTTGTGTTCAATGAACATAATAATACATATCAATGCGTTTCCAATCATTCATTTATCAAATATGGTTCTATTACATTGATAAAATCCACGCTTTATCCAGCGTAGCTTTGATGCATGTTTGTATGAAAATGAACAATTTTACTCTTACGTGGAGATTCTTTTTGATCAGATGTTTTCACAATATCCATAACTTGTGTTTTTATAACGTAACACGAGTATCAGAATTAATTTTACGGACAAACTCATTCATTTCTATGGCAGCAGAAGAAATATGTTACCAATTTTTCCATATTACAGGGTGACCAAAAATAACCCGGACAATATTTGGGGCAGCCTGCCATGGTGGTTACTTATCGCAACACATTTCTTTTGCCTTTGTTGTATCCTCTGAGAATGTATGTATTTGACATTCCGTCAAAACCCAGTTAGAAGCAGTCCTTCATCGTTTGGTAATATGGCGAAAAAAAGAAGTGCTATCTTGAAACTGTTTTCAGTGTAAAAAACGAACATTTGAGATCTTTCGTGAGATTGGAAGGAAACGAGATATTGGGGCGGAAAATCGAAATTTGTGAACATATAATCAAGGCATACAAGCCACAAAAAGTTCAGCGCCTGAAATTTGAGTGCATTGATTTAAAAATAAATTAAATCCTCAATGATGAACAAGCGCACAATCATCAAAACGACCGGAATATGTGCACTGGACGTCCCAAGAACTCTGCAGTCGTTGAAAATCGTCAAAACCCGTAGTCCGTCACTGTTATGGCTGGTATTTGCGCCAATGTCAAAATATGCCTTGTTTTCGTGGAAAAGGGTTTCTTATTCAACCAAGAAATATCGACCAGACCTTTTCAGGGCATCATGCTTCCGTTGACATAGCAGCACTTTGGCGACGCACTTTAGACATTCTAACAGGGCTCAGCGCCGGCCCACGAGCCCAAATTGAAAAGAAACTGTTTTCTCGATTTTATGCCGTCTGCAGGATGGCGCCCTACTCGGCCAATCTGAATCTGATTGATTACAGTGTGTCGTTGATTTGATGGTCAAGGGCTTGTTCAAGGACTCGCAAAAATTTGGAAGCCTTGAACCAATCGTTGCGACTGGAGAGACTTGTTTATCGGAAAAATAGGTGCGGCTTTTCGAACAAATTTTCACGGAGCGTTTAGGACTGTACATCGCCACTCGAGGAAGCCACTACGGAGCCGACTAGATATTTGAAAAGCCAATTGTTGAATTGAAGTTTATTATTTTAAATAGCATATTTTGTGTGTGTTATCGTGAGTCTCTTCCACACGTTAACCATGCACATCGTTTTCGTATTTCGAAAAAAAACGGAAATGGCCCACTCTATTATGTACTACAATTATGACTCAAGGTAGTGTATTTAATTCTCAATGTTAAATCTTTCGTACCGATATGAGATCCAATTGGTTCTACTAAAATAATATATTTTATTCACACAGTTAAATCGTTCGTACAGACTGAGATACATGAGCATCCTGATACGCTGTATTAACATTATGCACTGAAAACATTGTCAACAATTTATAAATTATTTTTACATTTCTAGGAAAGTTTTTTCAAAAATATTTAGATTGACTGTATGAATTTCTGGAAGTCGTTCAACACAAAAACCAACCCTCAAATACTCCATTGGTAGCACTCCGAACACCAAACAATATACCAAATATCGATTTCACATAGCTTCTTGCATGTCCCGCTGCACACGATATCACGAGAACATACCACCACACAACTTTGCACACGGATCGATAGAGGTTGAATCGAACGAACTGCGGGCAGACATACACCAAACACAGATGGTTCGCCGACGTGTGTGTTTTGCTGGTTGCTGTGTGTTTGTGTGTGGCTTATATTGTTGCGCAGAGCGAGAACAGAAAAAAACGCCAAACAACCATTAGCACGAATCTGGCGCACAAACACCGAAACACATAATCAACACTCTGCGTGTGTGTGTCGTGTCGTGTGTGTGTGTGTGTATATCAATAAACTGGCTGCACGTCGGGTAACAACGCGGGTAACAATTCCGCTGCGGCACAATTCAGCCGCTGTGGACACGGTTGTGTTTTATTTCAGAAAATACGTGTGATCATATGTGAGCGTGTGTGTTTTGTGTGCCCGAGTTATGTGGGGCAAAACGCTCCAGCCGCTCCGGTCGGTCGGTTTCTGTGTGTGTGGGTGTGTGTGTGTGTATGTGTGTGTGTGTATGCGTGTGTGTGTGTGTGTGATTGTGTGAAGAGTGTGTAAAGTAAGTGAAAAACAACAGATACAATTACACACGACGAGAGTGTCGTCGAGCGTCGTCGTCGCACAACACATCAACGTCACACGTGAACGGCCTGCGGCGGATGAGCGCAGAAACTGTGTGTGTAGTATTCGGCCGTCAACCATCACGCGCCAACTGTGCGCTGTCGGAGCTTAGGGGAAGGAGTTGGGCAGGAGTCGGGCCGAGTTTTGGTTGGAGATCGAGCGCGTGATTCTATGCCAAACGTGCGATGTTGTACACAAAAGTTTGTGTTCATCGCACGCTGTTCGAAGCAAAGCTAAGCGAAATGTGCGTACGCACAAACGCTGTCGCCAATGGGTTAAACTGCACCCCGCTCCAGCCCCCCAACCCCCTCGAACGCACACACAAAGAACCGCGCGCGTCGCACATTGTTTGGTTGCAAAACAATGTTTGCTTGCACATGCAAACACGCAAACACGCACATGGGCGACAAGTTAGTTGCTATGTACAGTCAGTGTACACCAATAATAATTACTGACCTACATCCAATTCCGATTGTGCCATTAAAATATGTCTAATACATGTGGGTGTGTGTGTGTGTGTGCGAGTGGACATTCTCGATGTTTTGCGTCGCTTTAGCGATGGAGTATGTGATTGTGAATGCATGCCCGCAGAGCATATTATATGGTCGTACACACCATCGCATGCCCTCGGTGCTTTTATGCAGTTTGCATGCACACACACACACACTTTCGTAGGGCAGAATATTCGCACGAAGCTATGCGAATTATACAATGGTTTCCAACTGCAAGCTACACATAGTACATACACGTGTGTGTTTGTATGTGCTAGAATGCACCGGCACCGTTCAATATTTCGTATCATAATCATGCTCATGCGCGCTCACTGTGGCCATGCATGCTCCTGATGACAATGGCCAATCGATATTTGTTCCCATGATTCGTGCAGACGACACAGCTCAGCATATTCCGATAGAAACACGCCCGCAGGTTTGCACTCTAAGCATGTTGCCAGCAGGCCATCCGCACGCCAGCCATCGCCATCGACACACTGTATTATTATTTATGTTGAAGACCGTTGACTTGTCGTCGCTGATGTGTCGCCGCTCTGGCGTATTGCATTGGAAAACGCGCGCTGTTTGCACACAGTCGACGTTGTGTGTGTGTGCGTGTGTGTAGCGTTTGCGTGTGCTGTCGCCGAGGGAGGCCACGGGATATGCATGCACAGGGCCACGCACACACTCACACTGGTGGCAGTCACGCACGAGAATTACATTGAACATTTATATGCTCGACGATTCGGCGACTTCGACGGCGACCACGATGACGACGACGGTGACCATTGGCGATACTCATGAGCACACTTACGTCGCCGGATATCACGGTCAGCACAATGCAAATTGTTCGCTCGTAACCGACGAACCATTATGCGCAATATGATGACGGAAATTTGCATACGGCAGACGATGCCATATGTGTGGCGCTCTCCGTCGTCGTCGTTCACACATTGCACCTCCGGGGGCAGGCGAAACTCGGTCTAGCTCTTGGCGAAAAGTTATGCTGAATGCGCGCTGACACATTATGTAGTTTGTTTGTGTCGCATCGTCGATGAGAAAGTTCGCCCGTTTTCACACAGCTACGGGGGCGATCGCGCGCGTTTTCTCGGTGGCAGCTACCAATGTGACTAATCATCGCGCAACTAATAACATTATGTCACTCGCATTGCGGTGAGCGCCAGTGTAAAGCACCACCGGCCGCCGCCGGCCGCCACCACCGGCATCGGCGTCTACATGACACTAATGACTCAGGTAATTTGTTTATAAAAGCATATTCATGTTTACCGACAACGACACCGACACACACACACCGCCACAACGACGTCTACGACTCCTCCGGCGTCCGCCGTGCGACGGCGACCGAGAAGCGATTGCATCAAAGTGATTTAATTATACGCTGCTGCCTGCCGGAGTTCTGGGCATTGAGAAATGCGTTTGTGCGCCGTCGAGCCAGTGTCTCAGCTGGGTGATGCGACGCGGATAATGCGCTATTCCGGGCGACTGGTCTTTGCCAGCCCAGCTCTAATGGAATTTACGCAATTAGCTCAATTGAATGATATGTCAGCCAGCACACTGGAATAAGCACAACCGAAATTACGAGAATACTGCTGCGCTGCTACATTCAAAAACACATTCACAAACATTGCGAGCTTGCGTGCACTGACTAGACAAATGTGTGTCGCGACGAAGACGCTCTCACATCAAGCATGTTATGTGCGAGTGTGTGTGTGTGTGTGTGTGTGTGTGTTGGGCATGACGCATGGAAAATGCGCACGCTGGACATGCGGACACGCGCCACATGCCCACTTAATTGAAGTGAAGTTTCGCACTGCGCAAAGAAATTTGAGCGGGTCGTCGTCGTCCTCATCGCGAAAACCGGGCGTCCTCAGCCAAACGCAACGCATCAAATGACGGAGCACAATCGTAAATTCTGTGTTTGTGTGCGCGCTAAGACAGCAGTAGTGTCGTGTTGGGTTGTCGTTCGTCGTTTCGTCGTCGGCGTTCGTGTTGGCAGTCGCGGTCGTCGTTCGCATTAGAACCTGGTTCGGATGCTTGTGCCAGGCACGTGTCAGCATGCCGGCTCCTAATTGGATTCGTCGCCGAAGTGTGAGTGTGTGTGTGTGGACGTATGGTGCGTGTGTGCGGTCTATGAATGGCATTTATTATTGCGGGTGGGTTTAACGACGACGCGACAATGATGTGGTGACGACTACGATATGAGAGCGGGTTGGTTCGGGTCGCGAGTTGATGGAATGATAGCGCAACGCAACGCGTCATCACATGATTCAAGGAAACACGTAGAGGTAGTTTGACGTTTTTACCGGGTACAAATTCTGCGTAAAACTTCTAGTCAAATCTCGAACATGTGGTTATTGCGTCTGTAGTTTCAATATTCAAGCATACTGATGCTGCTAGTAGAACGAGCTGCGAATTCCATCAGCCAAATGTACAGCGCGCACCCACCAATTCATGCAAAATTCGTGCAAAATGAGTAGCCGCGGCGCACGCACAATGTGACAAACCCAATTTCCGCCGGCAGCCGGGACAGCGGCGAAATAACCAAAGCACTCAAACTGCACTGCACAGCTGCAACGGATTGACGGAACGCTGGCCTGCGAATGAGAGCTCGTCATAGTGAGCACGGCTCTGCATCAGTGACGGTGACGGTTGGACGTCGTAGTCTTTCGACTTTTCCAAAAAATGAACACACAAACACACGAGCACGTAAACGGAAATTCACCGGAATCACTTGGCTTAAAGCGACCGGCAGCGAGCATTCCGAGCAGAAACATCTTTGCGAAAAATATTATTTTCATTTCGAAACGCGCCTGCTCGAATTACGATCCGAGTACATGCAGCAAGTTGCTACATAAATATGCCGGAGCACTGGGAGGACTTCGAACAGGAGAGTTACGTTGCGTAGCAGAGATGGAAAATTGGAATTACGATTCTTCTGCAGGCACCGGACTTTTTATAATCAATATAATGAGAAGAAAATGTGAACTTTCAAATGGTGCTGGTTCAAAATGCAAACAGACACACAGTCGAACACCCGCAGAGACACCACCGTCACCATCACATTAGTGTTTGTTTTATCTGCATTTGTTTAATCAAATCCCCTGGTGATGGTGCGCCAGCCAGCCAGCCAGCCAGCAAATGTTATGGTACTTTCAGAACGTAGAAAAAACATTCGCTAGTTTTCCGATGCTGCGCTCTCGCTGCTGTGCTGTGCGCGCTTTGCTGTGCGATTATTCGCATAAATAACACCGCATTTATATGCTACACACACAGCTAAAGTTAAATGCACCGCCGGGAGTCCGTTGCTCGCATTGCATTTCGAATGTTCCGCAATGCATGCGCATATTTTGCAATTACACTCTCGCCCGCCGCCAGGTTCCCCCAGGTTGCGCAACAAACATCCCATGCCGCCTAAGCGATGGGCATTTGGCGTTATTAGCTTATTCGTCGTCGAATGCTGAATGCATTTTGATAAATTGACTCGAGCGTAGCGAGCGGCGTTTGGCGCATATGAGTGATGTAATTAAACTCGATTAGGCCAATCGGCCGGACACACACATTCAATCGCACTAGAGGATAACTGAATCGCGAAACCGAATCCAAGCGGTCGATTCAACCTTTTGCCATCACATTACACATAGCATAGCATACATATATATGGCATCGTGTGTGTCATTTGACCGCCAAGGCACGTCCCCCGATTACCGCACACTAATTGTCATTACTGTCATTTGGCCGTTAATCCGTGTCCGAGTTCGTGCCGCCCGGATTCGGGGTCGGGTCGAGCGGCGGGTCCGAAATGTTGACAAGCAACACAACACGACTGCATCCGCTACTTCCTCGTGTAACCGTTGGAATGTTATGTAGTTACTCTGTATAAGCGAAATTAAATGCCATCACACTCACTAGAACTACTGGCAACCTCCGAGTCTTGTGCGCACGCTAGTCGGTGCAAACTGGATGCTCTGGCATTTTCGCCGCTCACTATTCCGACACATTCCGACTGTTCACGCACACGTATGGCCGGTGTCGGTCCGGTCCGGGAAGTTCGCCCGAGCATATGTGTATACATAGGGGAATGTAGTTTCGTTGAGCCAGCGTCATCAATTCATTTACCCATTTTTAATAGCGAAATCCAAACATCTCGTTGACACGGAAAATCACTTTACATCGCAAAGCTTCTGTTTAAGGCTTCAAGTGTCACTGTGTTATCGGCATAGGCATAGCCTGGTGACGTTTAGCTGCTCTAATTTGATATGCTCAATAGAATACAGAAAAGTGAAAACTATGTTCAACCTGAAAAACATTCCCATACACGCTCTGTACTCACTGCATTGTTCTGTGCTCCCAGTTCGGATATTTCAGTGATACGCCATGACCTCGTCCAAAATCCACACCCGCTCTGGTTCGAAATTTGAACCGGGCCGAAATTCAAAACAAATAAGCCGTTTCTAGTCCCAGTATTTTACGAAATGACCACTTTGGATAAGCGGATTCGCAGAACGCAGAACGATGAATTGCCGAGCATTTATCTTTGGTGCGGGTGTTTTGATTTCGGTGTCAATCGTGGCCATTTTTGGCACTGTCGAAGACAGTACAGCTTAATGCCGAACACAAACGAACGACTGTTCACACCGCATATACGAAAGCAGGCGAGTGTCATCCGCACAATTTGATTGCGTGCATTCGACGCAATTAGGGACACATCTAAATGACGCTCAAAGAGGCGAGCGATTCCCACTGGCTCCAACGCGCAGTTGAGTCTGTACAATCGCTGTGTGTCGTCTCATTGTCGAATCAACACGCTTCGTCGTCACTCGCAAAATGCGCGCGTCCAAATGATGCGTATAGTCGATGTCGAAGCGCCACAGAAATGCGAGCGCATGCTCCGCAAACGCAAACGACATCGCCAACGACAAAACGGTCTGGTCTGGTCTGGTCTGACATCTCTGAAACACAAACCGACCACCGACCGACCGCCTGTATGCTGAAGGGTATGTTCGGTGCCCGGCGAGCTGCTTATTGGGATGTTCGCCCGACACAGACAATCAGCACGGATTGGTATTGATTGAACGTGCGCGGTCGAATCGGATGTCAATCACAAGCCCAGTTCAACGCACAACAGGCGACATAATATTGAGAGCAGAGACAATACCCGAGTTAAAGTAACGTGGGTGAAGAGAGGCGGTCGGCGCAGACAGGACAGGACAGACAGACAGAGGGTAGGATAAAGACGCTACGCTCCACGCTAAATGCAATTGTATTTGTATGAGATGTACAAAACGAAAAAGGGGTCACATCTGTCTGTTGTGTGTGTGCTCGCGCGAACAGGTTTACATTCAATGCTGTTGTGTGCTGTGTGTATTCAATTTGATAGGAAATGGAATTAGCATCCAACTAACTCTCTATATAGCGGAAGTCATAGACGACAGGCGACACAACAGAACAGCAAAATATATACAGACAGAGATATAATATAACAGAGACAAAGAGAGATATAGAGGGTCGTACATAACGGGGGATTCGGCAGACAATCTGACTACGGTGGTATATGAATGGAAGTCGTTCTCATTAGCTAATTGCATTACAAATGGACTACAGGGTGGTGGTAGGTAGTCCGTATTAGTTAGAGAAAACACGATCATTTTTCGCTTTTGTTTATACCTATATACTCACTGTTTTTCTTATAGAGCAGCACCTCGAACTGGTCCTGCTGCTGGTTCTCCAGCGAGTACTCCAGCCGAGTTACTGTCTCCTTGTCGGTCAGCTCGCCGTACATGAAGCCGCACCTGTGTGTCGAATTGTCGTGAGACGTTGTCCTGTGGGTGCTGTTCTGCTCGGGGAACGCGCGCGATGATCGAGTGAGTACTTACCGACACGACTTCTGCATCACCTCGGCGCGGTTGTAGCCGCTAATTTTGCAGAACGACTCATTGCAGTAGACGATGGGAAAGTCGACGATCTGGGCATTGGCCAGCAGAAACGAGCTGTCCGCTGTGAAGGGATGGATCGAAATGGGCCGAATGTCATATCTTTGTCTATGAATGTCCCTGTTTCATTCTGTTTTGAGTGATTCTTTGTCTTTTTTCATATCGAAATAAATATATTCGCGAACTTTGCTTGAGGAGAACTGAATAACGCTAATATCATTTAGCATGTACAGGAATTTACTGTTATCACTTCTTCCGGACTACATGTTCTAAATGGGCTGATAAGTATCGGGAGAAATAGGAAAGGTCCAACTTTTTTATGACATTTAGTTTTATTCCTCTAAGTAGTTTTATTTTAGCTCGATAGCCTTAAATCAGCGGTCCTACAACTACTCGATCACCTTCAAAAAGTATTCGTCGCTAACCCTTGCAAGATCTCTTTTTGAGTTGAAGATACTGAAAACCCTTAGTGGACAGGCACAAAAAGTATCATGATTCAGCCGGTCACATTTAGTCCCGGTCACATTCAACATGGTCACTTTCATCAATCGCGCACAAGCGTGTGCACACACGCACAAATATGATCGATTGTATGTGTGCCTTTTTTTAAGCATTTTGTGTGCAAAGTGCGTCGTTACAAGACAGTATAATATAATAACTAACAACATCATCAACTCCAACAAGATATCCTAATGCACTTATCAGCCCATGTATAGTAGTGCTTGACGGTTGCTGTGTTGGATGTGGAAATGTTAGAATGTTAAAATGGGAGAATATCAATTTTTCGAACTTCGTAAAAAGTGTCTCGTGTCAGGATTACTTCCTCCAACCTTGCTTGCTTGCTTGCTTATCTGCACTACAACCCGCGACGGGTCTTGGCCTCTCTCTTATATACTCTTTTGTAAATGGAGAGTAGCAGCGCTTCATAAATTCATAACCGATTTCGGGTTTTCCAGCGGCCATGAGGTTTTTGCTTTTTTTTTTGCTTATCGGCACTACAACCCGCGACGGGTC
>JANTBZ010047321.1:0-11018 GCA_024741255.1 Exechia fusca
GTGCCCTCGGTTGTCTTTTACATGAAAAGCCAAAAAATATATTAAAGAAAAATGTATATCCAACTATTTTATAATTTTTCATACCTACTTTATGCTTGCCTTTGGCGCTCAATAGAACACGAACTATTCGACATAATGAACATGAATTTGTTCCAATACGTCAAGGAGCTTCATTACTACACGATTAGTCATATTCAAGCTTCTGAGAAAAGGTAACTGAATAATTAGACATAATGAAAAAAACTCCAAACATGAAATTTTCAAACGTGATTCTATACCACAATTAATTTTAGTTGATATTTTTCTGTTAGACTGTAGCAAAGTTAATTATTGAGCCTACATTATACCAACATTTCAGCGTCCTTGGTCGAAAAATCTGGATGATAGGCATGGGTGCAAGCCGATTTTCTCGCACTTGACAAATGCGTGAATGATACGCCCGAATGATTAATTCCAATCACAACTTTTGAATTTCGAAAACGTATTTACCGTTATTTTCCGAAAATTGCAATTCAACAAGTGCGAAACTGTTGATTCCGGTATGATGTACTAGATTGTGCTGTAAGCTTCCGACCAAATGTCAACGACGCTTTTTCGGAAATGTCATCGCATGTGTTGTGTTCTGGTGATTCGCGCGGTTTTCTCGTCATCGGGCTGACGCAGATTTCGTGTTTGTGCGTGAAACGTGAACGCGCGCGGCTCGGGCGGAAAATTGCGTCCATCAACAGAATTTTCAAGTTTACCACGATTTTGCCGGTTCCGCAGGATGTTAACATCAATCCGCATCATTTAGATTAATAATGTGCGAGAGTGCGATCGTGGCTATATCGAATTCCAACCTTGATCGCGAATAATTGTCGAGTGTGTTCGTCGTATATTATATACACTTGTGTGTGCCTATTACAAAGTCAGCGTATTGCGTGTGGGTTTTTGTAATTTATGTGCCTTTGTGAGTGTGTGTGTGACTTGTAGTCGTCAGTCGAAATGTCGACATCGGGCTCCAAAGACAACAGCCGCAGCAGCAGCAGCAGCGACACCAGCAAGATCTCGATCAGCCAGAATGCCAGTCTCAATGTCAGCAGCAACAGTGGCGTCGGCAGCAACACGATTTTCTCGCTGCGAATCGTCACCGCCGATCATTACATGCATTTTCCGGTAGCCGAACTCGATCCGTGCTACTCGGAGTTTCGTGGATCGGTTGTATCGAAGGTAACCACAAAATTCACTGCTATGCGCGTATGCGAATGTAACATAATATTGTGCAATGTTACAACAGGTTCCGATAATCCGGATCTTCGGCACCGATGCCGATGGCACGAAAACATGCGCCCACATCCATGGCGTCTTCCCGTACCTGTACGTGCCCTACGATGGCGGAGCGAGCGGGGGCGACGCGGGCGCCCGCAGCGATGCCGAAGCGGACAAGTTCGCCTATCAGCTGGCGACCGGTTTGGACAAGGCTCTGAACATTTCGCTGGGCCAGTCCAGTTCGGATGCGGAGCATGTGTTCAAAGTGGTGCGCGTGCAGGGAATGTGAGTAGAGAAGTGTGAACGATATCTTTAATTTTCAGAACATCTTATGATTCTATTTTGATAACATATTTTAAAACGGATAGTTTCTGAATTTTGACCAACAATTGAACATTGGCCAGTTTGGAATTTGATGAAAACCTAGGAGTTTGAATTAGTTTTAAAGGGTTTTTCTTGGTACTTTGAGGCTTTATTGAGCAAACTGGTTACATATAGATTACTCAAAGTATTGTCCATCGCTAGCCACTACTTTTTCCAGCTTTTTGGACATTTTTGGTTACCAGCTCGGAAGAACCGTACGTCTTTTGATGCGATCCATGAATCGATGATTTTTTTTGCATTTTCGAAAGATGTGCAGTGCTATGGTCAGTCAAGCCATGTGCCATCGATCGGATCAAGTAGTAATCGGACGGAGCAATATCTGGGGAAAACAGCGGCTGTGGTAGAACATCCCATTTCAGCATTTCCAAGAAGTTTTTGACGGGTTTTGCGAATTGAGGACGAGCGTTTTCATGTTGAAAAATGACTTTGTAGTCGAATAAAGGCTGTTTTTCCTGAAAAGCCCGGCTCAAGCGCATCAATTGTCTCTGTAGACTTCACCGCTGATTGCTTCGTTCGGTTTGAGCAGCTCATAATAAATTATGCCCAGCATATCCCACCTAATTCAGATATAATTCAAACGCCATATTTGATGGAGCTATCGAATGACTTTAACATTTTCCAGCCGATTGTCATACATTATTTTTTATATTTTAATTTAGTCTATTACAATTTGTTGGGACGCTACTCAATTCGTGCCTTAGCGAAATAGTCTGCATTTCATCGTATGATTTTCAGTTGTTTAGTATCGCCAATTTCATCAATTGTGTGAAATTTTTATCAGAAGAAATATTGAGAGATCATGAACATGACGTTTATTGGAGAAAAAAAAATGTTTAAAAAACTGGTTGAAGTGCTGAGAGCGAACGTTTCTTATAATCCTTAAACGTCGTATTGTCACAATGCCGCCTCTAAACCCCTCTAGACTCGTTGTAAGATTCTTTGAAATGCAAATTGTACGCCAGTAACCCTCAGACTTTAGACGAGCTCAAGACAAAAATTCCTGCAGAAATGATCGCTATACCGCCAGAGATAGTGGCCATTTGATAGATAATATATTCAAAAATATATCCAAACAAATTGTACAAGTCCAAATAAAATCAAAATATGTTGTTTATGAAAATCGGTTGATTGGTTCGAAAGTTATTCGATGTTCTCATAGCTCCATCAAATATGGCGCACCCTGTACAATTTGAAATAGCGCCTAGAATGGGCCAAATAGGGTATTCAAATAGTGAAAATTCCCCCTTATTTTCACTATTTTAATTCACTAATTTAAAGGCCCAAAAATCCTTGAAGTAGAGGTAAAATAGAGATAAAAGGGCCAAACTTCAAAAAAAGGATAAAGGTAATAAAGGCAAAATAAAGTAAGATTCAGGAAAAATTGTGATATTCCCTTAATTCCCGGCCTGGGTTCGTTGTTTGGAGATCTGACCCGTTATTAAACATTTCGAACATCGGCGCATGATTTTGCCTTATTAATTCTCCATCTAAACGTTCCCTCTCCCGTCCGCCAGTCCCTTCTACGGCTACCACCAGAAACCCCACCAGTTCCTCAAGATCTACCTCTACAATCCGGGCCTCGTTCGGCGCGTCGGCACGCTCCTGCAGAACGGCGCCATCCTCGGTCGCGTGCTCCAGCCGCACGAAGTCCACGTGCCCTACGTCCTCCAGTTCATGATCGACTACAATCTGTACGGCATGAGCCAGCTCCACTGTCCCGCCGAGCAGCTGCGCTATCGCTGCAAAGGCGCCGGCGGCGCCGCCGATCTCTCCGCGATTCCCGCCAACAGACGCCATCAGGTGCTCAAGCGTCTGGAGCGCACCTCCACTTCGCGCCAGGAATGCGACCTGGTCGCCGCCTACATCCTCAATCGCTTGGAGGTGAACGCGGACACGGCGGCGGACGCGACGGCCTCTGCGCCGGCTGGGGCGCACGCCAATCCGGGCATCGCTTCGATCTGGACGGACGAGCGGCTGCGGCGTCAGCAAATGCAGAACGCGGCGGCAGCGCCTCCGTTGGAGGTGTCGCAGCCCGAGCTGCGTCCGTTGGCCGAGCCGAGCGAGAGCCATCTGTTCCATCTGGAAGCGCTGCGCCGAAAGTTGGATCATGCCGGCGACGAGAGTGACATCGGTTCGATGCTGATGGATCAGACGACGCTGAACGGCACGATGGCGGCTGGCAATTCGACGACGACGGCGGCGAACCGGAGCAAGTTCAATTTGCGCGCTCTGCTGTCGAACTCGGTCTATCCGGCCGAGTGCTCGCAACCGTTGTCGGCCTCGGTGCTGATGAATGCCTCGTGCATCGTTGACCATCAGGCGAAGCAGCAACAGCGCCGAGGAGCGGCGACGGCGCAGCTGCGCTCGAGGCGGACGACGACGGCGCTGCAGGAGAGCTGGCTGAACGAGTCGATGGCGATGGTAGACGAGGAGTTGGTGTTGAGCCTGAGTCAGTCGACGACGACGGCAATGGCCGATGTGACACGTGAGTGGGAGAATGTTGAACAATTTCTTACTTCATTATTATTTTTTAAACTAACAAGCATGCTGGAAAATCCATATCGTTTGATAGAAGGGCCGATAATATTTTTTATTATCAACAAGGCTCCATTGAAGAACGATATACTAAGTTTGACATCGATAGGACTGTCGGTTTGTTCAATATTCTTATTTGATCGAAGTATCTTTCGGTGATGCGAAGAAATATGAATCGGCGTATTTCGTGTTCTTTCTAAAGCACTGTTTTTTTATGGGACCAATTGCGGCATGAGCCTTCAAATGAACAAAAAAAATTATATGGGTATCGCCCCAGTTGAAAAAATTTCGCGAGAATTTCTGGGGATTTTTTGGGTCCGAATGGCCACACCCAAGATAATGCGCGCAATAGACGCCAAAATGTTGCAGTTACGAACGAAAACATGATAAATGTACTAAAAAATTTAGGAAAATAAAGAAAAACAGTTGATAGAGATTGCTGATTCCCTAGAAATATGGAGAAAAATGTTTGAAAATGTATGGGATATATACTTGGTTATTCGAAAGCTCTTAGTAAAATGTCTGCCGCGCGAACTGAAAATCAACCAAAATAAAAACTATTCGTTATTTCGGGGCCATGTTTTCGGCTGATCGAAAGCGATTTACCGCATTTTTATTTTAAAAAATCACTACACCTCGGAGTCCTATCGGCCGTCATCTGAGTGAACGAAAACGCATCAGTCGGATGGCGTCTATATTTTGAGTGAGTCTCGGATGGAGTATTCTTCATAGGCTACCTGAAATAGAAAACTCAATGATCATGGACTACACATTAAATTTGTGAAACGTCTGAAGTCCAAAATAGCCTAGATACACTCCATATAGCGAGGGGAAATGTACTGTTACACCAAAACAATACGCAGTTTGATAGGTCGCTGGAAACAATGGCCAATATAAAAGGAAGAGTTATGCATTGCGGCCCTATTTACGGTATTATCCGGATTTGGACCTTAGTTGCTATTTTAAGTCTTCAGATCTCAGAAGAATGCTCGGTGGGAAGAGACTTAGAAGAGAAGGGCATTGAAAAATTGTAAGATCGCCATTTTCGGTAAATCGTCCTTCAATGGAACTGTGTTGATTATTCACAAATAATATTATCAAAAAGATGTGTCCTTCTATCAAACGATACGGAATTTCCAGACTGCCTCTTATCTTCAACTGCGTGAGAAGATTAATAGAAACCAGCGATAATTCGACACGCCTATCCATGGATTCATAATTATAACTGCTTTGAATATTTTACACAAGTAAGGCATAAGAACCGTTACGACTGCAAATTTAAATAACAATAGTACTTCCGCAACTGCGTTCAATGCAGTCCATGAATCAAAATCTGCAAAGTATGAAATTGTGAACATTTTAAAGCGAACTTTATGCACTATGTCTTTACGTTCTGTTCATCACATTCCATTTTCCCTTCTCTGCGCCGCACCCGCAGTCAACGAAGTCGAGTTCGACCTGCTGGACGTGATGCAGCAACTCGAACAGCACGACGATGCCGAAGCGGCCGCCTCGCCCATCGACGCCGACAGCATTCTGGCGCCGCTGAGTCAGGTTGCCTCGCAGGCAATCCGCAACTCACGCTCTCAGCACAGCCAATCGGTGGCGAACGTCACGATGCGGAACGATGCCGCCAATGCCACGCTCACCGCCGCGGACGGTGCGGACACCGACGCCCAGACCGCTGCCGCCGACCTCTGGGACGACAGCGACTTCGATCCCGACGACAATCTGCTCAACGATTTCTCCGTCTGTCTGAACGACATCGACGCAAAAGTCGCCGCCGCAGCAGCGGCCGACGCTGACGCCGACATGGCCGACGATTCCGCTCTCGCCACCATGCACATTCCCCAGCTGGACGGCGCCACCGATTCGCCGCGCAAATCGACCAGCACCGCCGCCACGCCATCGCGTTCCAAGTACACGCCGCTCAACGTGATCGTGCACACGCCGCAGCAGCAGCAGCAGCTTGGGCCGCAGTTGCCCAAACGTCGCTCGACCGGTGCGGCCGCATCGCCAGCGTCCGGCATCACGGCCCCGTCGACGAAGCGGCCGTGCACCACGGGATTGCTGACCACCGCTGCGGCCAAGCCATCGGCCCACATCGATCTGACGCTGTCCGACGAAGCGGACGACGACGACGGCGACTACGAATCGATGGACCGATTCGTCGATTTGCTCGTCAAACAGAAGCCGGCGAACGGCGATGGCGGCGCCGACGTCAGCTACATCGATTGCCGCCTGCGCAACGGCGGCGGCAGCGGACGAACGACGCCCGTCGAACGGATGCTGCGAACCATCGCGGTAACCGAAGAACGCGATCCACTGTCGCTGTCGCCGCCACCTCGCAGCAGCGCCGCGACCACAAAATCATCCGTCGAAAAAACCCCAACCTCGCAGCCCATCTCCGCCAAATACCCGTTGCTCCGACTGCAGCGCTTCGTCGCCGCCGGCGCCGCAGACACCGCCGACGAGGAAACCAACGGCGGCGGCGGCGGCGGCACCACCACTCCGATGGCGATCGCCATCGACCTCGACCCCTCGCCGCCGACCACGCCCAACCGATCGCCCCAGGTCTCGCCCAACGTGTCGCCCCTCCGCCTCACCGACCCGCTCCGCCTGCACCTCACGCCCGACGCCTCTCCCATCGCCGCCACCGCCGCCGCCGAACCAGCGCGTCGCCAACTCCGCTCGCACACGGCCCGCGCGGCCGCCGCCAAAATCGCACCGGCCATCGCGGCGGCCGCCGCCACCGCCAAACAGCGCGCCCGTCGCACCCTGCTGCCCTCCGGCGGTCCCCCCACGCTGGACGAACTGTACGAGCGCATCGACTGCGAAGCGGCGCGCCTGCACGACGAGCGCCATCGCTTCTTCCCCGCGCCCGGCCCCTCGACGGTCAACTACTATGCGGACGTGGCGCTGCCCGGCTACTATGTGCCGATGTCCGCCGCGGAGCTGGCGCGGCTGCGCAGCGAGGAGGACCAGACGCTGGCCGACGCGACGGCCGCCATGCCGACGGTGGTGCGCGTGCGCGGCCGGCCGCCAAAGGTGCGGGCCAAGGAGTTGGCGGCCGAACTGGTGTACAGTGGCGCCGCGCAGACGATCGTGCCGCTGCTGCGGGCGCCCACGTTCCACGAGTCGCTGGCCGGCATGGAGGAGTTCGGCATCGAGTACGGCAGTGCGCTGGTCGGCGGCGATTTGCCGTTGGATGAGGTGCCGGAGTTCAGTAGCGATGTGCTGGGCAAGGGGGAGGGTTTCGTGCGGCAGCGGCAGGACATGGCCAAGGAGTGCGCTGCCGTTGAGGCGGCGGTGGCGGCGTCGCGAAAGCGGTCCGCTTCACCGACGCCGTTGCCGGCGCCGACTGTTGTGACCAAAGCCAAGACGGCCAAATCGACGGCGACGGCGGCGGCCAAATCGAAGCCCAAGCCCGCTCAGACCGTCATTGTGCCGCTGCTGCGGGCGCCATCCTACAGCGACGTTCTGGCCCAGATGCACGCGTTCGCCATTCCGTTCACCAGCGAGCAGGGCCCGTTCTGGGGCGAGGCCGGCGACGCGGCGGGCGAGAAGCGGCGCGAGGTCGGCTCGACGGTGCTGCACATTCCGACGCGTACGCTCGGCGATCTGGCGGCGTTCGAGAGTGATGTGCTGGGACCGGACGGTTGGGGTTGGGCGCGTCAGCGCAGCCAGGCGGTGGAGCAGGTGGCGGCGGCGGGCGGGAGGCTGGCGGCGGCGGTAGAGAATAGACCGCGGATTGTGCGCCTGGCGACGGAGGCGCCGAGCCGAGCGGAGGCACAGCGCTGGGTGGACAAGAATATCGTGATGGATCGGCTGGAGATCGGCGATGATAAGACACCGGCCGTTTCGCCGGCATCGCAGCAGCTGGGGCATGGTGCCGAGTCGGAGCAGCCGCAGTCGCAGTTGCCGCAGCTGCCGTCACCGATGCCGATGACGCCGACGAGTCCGGGCGTGATCGAGGCCTCGCCGCCACCGGAGGAGACCAATACGTCAAATGGCGGCGGCAACAAAACGCCGCAACTGTTGCGCCAATTGCGCGCCAACACGCCGCAGAGTGCTCGGTCTGCAGCAGCTAAAGCGGAACCCGACACCAAAGTCCGTCGACGCACTCTGGACCGCATTCGCGGCAATGGCACCGATTCGCCCAACATGTTCACCGGTTCGACGAGCGGCGATTCGATGGTCATCGATTTGGATGCGGACGAAGACGATGAGAATGGTCAGGCCGGTGATGAGTCGCAGCTGTTCGGGCCGAAGAGTGCGGCGGCCGCTGCCGCGGTGAATGGCGGCGATAGGAAGCGGGTGCCAAATGGAGCTGCTGCGCCGGTGAAATTGGTGCGTAAGTGTTTTCTTAAGCTGTCTGATTCAAGCGAGTGCTAATATCCGTGGTTTTTGGTCTCTTCTTCTTCTCGGGCAGACAAACGGCAAGCCGAGCTCAGTGCTGTCTCCGCTGCAGATCATAGTTTTGGAATAAGCGGCGCCACGCTGGAGAACACGTTCGGCTTCAAGCTCGAGCTGGAGAATTTGCAGGCGGCCAACGCCAAAGCTGATGTAAGCCCAAGTAGTCAAACTGAACTGGTGGTGGTGGTGGTTTCCTTGTTTATGCTTTTTGTACTTTCACACCCATCCACGCACACACACATCCTCTATCATTATGCAATACATGTTCAATCATTCCCATATCCATACAAACCGCCCCCCAACCTGTGTTTTTTTGGTTTATTTTCTCGCCCCTTTCCCCCCACCTTACTCTCGATCTTGATCTCTCGCTTTGCTCGCGCTTCACCCAGTTCAACTACCTGACCATCATGTCGCTGGAGGTGCACGTCAGCACGCGCGGCCAGCTGCGCGCCGATCCCGAGCACGACGCCCTCGTCGCCCTCTTCTACCACGTCCAGAACAACGTGCCCGACCGGCACGGCCGCCCCGAGTGCTGCGGCATCGTCGTCCAGCTGGCCGCCGATGGCGGCGGCGGCTCCGACGAAGCGGCCGTCGCCGCCGAGGCGGCGGCCATGCGGCGCATGGCTCGGGCGGCCCATCCGAAGGTGCAGCTGGAGGTGCTGTGCGTGCGCACCGAACGCGAGCTGATCGGGCAGCTGCTGCGGCTGGTCGCGGAATGGGATCCGGACATTTTCGCCGGCTACGAGATCGAGATGGCGTCGTGGGGCTATGTGTTGTCGCGTGCCCAGGTGTTGGGTATTAATCTGAAGCAGCAGCTGTCGCGCGTGCCGTCGCAGTATGGGCCGAAACGAGGCGGAGGCGGAGGCGGCGGAGATGCGCCGATGCCAGATGCTGAAGTACCAAACCAGCAGCAGCAAGACCAGCCGCCAGACCAACAGCAACAGGGCGAATTCTACGGCAGCGAGTACACCGAATTCGAAGTGCGCCTTGCCGGTCGCATCTTCCTCGACGTGTGGCGCCTGATGCGCTCCGAGCTGACGCTGACCGCGTACACGTTCGAGAACTGCATGTACCATGTGCTGCATCGCCGGTGTCCGCGATTTGGCGCCCGTGAGCTGACGCGCATGTGGCGCCGGCCGAGGGCGACGCTGGCGACAGCGAGGGCGGCCGAGGCAGCCGGCGAGAAGGCTGCACCGGCGGTCGCGGGGCGCATGCTGCGCTGGGTGGTGCTCGAGTATTATGTGGAGCGGGTGCGCGGCACGCTGGAGCTGCTGAATCAGCTGGATCTGATTGGGCGGACGTGCGAGCTGGCCAAGCTGTTTGGCATCCAGTTCTATGAGGTGCTGTCGAGGGGCTCGCAGTTTCGCGTGGAGAGCATGATGCTGCGCATGGCGAAGCCGAAGAACATTGTGCCGGTGTCGCCGAGCGTGCAGCAGCGGGCGCACATGCGATCGCCGGAGTATTTACCGTTGATTCTGGAGCCGCTGTCGCGGTTGTATGTGGACTCGATGGTGGTGCTGGACTTTCAGAGTCTGTATCCGAGCCAGATAATTGCGTACAATTATTGTTTTTCGACGTGTCTGGGGCGGGTGGAGCATTTGGGACAGTGAGTATGGTGGGATGGATTTATTCTGTGATTGTATTTTATTGACGGATATGAATTCGGGACCTTCAGTTTGTGAAGTAGGCTGCCTATCTCTGAGCCACTCAGATAAAATCGCATTCAGGTGTCTGGAATCAACAGATTTTACAAAATTACTCTGAATCATCGCCATTGCAGTTAATCTTTAAAATCAAATACATTTGTTGCACGTTGGGCTTGAATTGCTTATTATATACATTTCAATCACCTTTCAGTCATAAAATGATGTAAACTAATATTATTTCATCAGTCCGTAATTCAACCAACGATTTTCCAACTGATTTCTAAACGCCTGCATGCGCACTATACCGTTAGAATGCATATGAAATTGCAAAAACCGCGAAATAGAGCTGTATCTTTGTGAGGTCTGCACATTTTCTAAGTTTCTTTTTTGTTGTTGAATAATTCTAACTTATAGCAACAAAACGTTGCCTGACAATTTTCCAATTTCGTTCGAGAAGGCTCTCAATTTAGTATTTCAATAATACATGTTTGGTCGATCGAAACCATCATTTACGGACATCGTTCTTGGAGTCCATGTATCCAACGCGAACAAAATGTCATGATTTTCTAGTGTAGTAAAGGGCCTCAGAAATGCGGAAACATTAATTCGGCCACTCAACGGCACTGCATCCTATGAATAGCTTTTTGAAGTATTATGAACTGATCATCAATTAAAACATTTTATCTTCACAGAATGTTGTTCGGAAATGATATCTTATTGAATTTTTTATGTTTTACATTTCTCATTTTAATTTGTATGTAATTTCAAAATTATAAATCAGTCAAATGC
>JANTBZ010047332.1:0-11017 GCA_024741255.1 Exechia fusca
AAAAATAAGATCGATGGATAGCATTCGAAGATATTGGCGTAAATAAGGTAAAAAAGTGAAAAAATGACTGAATAAAAATCACGCGAACATTTTTTTAAGTTGCGAAATCGGCAATAACCGTCAGTTTTTATTTACTTGTGTTGTAACTTGGACCTTTGTGCATTTTTCAAGCTGTCTGAAGTTAATATCTATGGATAGATTAAAAAGTTATCCACAGATATGTTATGACATGTACCGTTTATTTTATGAGAGAAATGTATGGGTGAAAACTAAAGATGTAGTTTTGTTGAGATTGGTGAGTTGTTGAAAAAGTTATATTGCAGTTTTGGTCTGTGACCCGTATTGTAGAAGTTGACTTTTCCTCCGATGGTAAAAAATGATACAATTTGAACAGGGTTTTCAAGTCACAGCACCTGAATCCATCCATAGATATCATCATTCGACAGCTTGAAAAATGCGAAAAAGTTCAATCTACCAGACAAGTGAACAACTGACGATAATTGCCTATTTCGCAACTAAAAAAATGTTGGCGTGAGTTTATATAATATATCTTCGAATGCTATCCATCGATCTTATTTTTATTGCCGAATTCGTGATGAGGAGATGAAAGCACGTCAGAAAAGTTTATACAGAAGGCCGGTAATTTTGGTTGTTGTCTAGTGTTATGTATTTTCAAATTCTTGTTTTTCGGATTTATTATACGGTTTTATCCACATATGCGGGGCATGCAAATTAAAAAAAACATATATCGAAATAGTAACCCAAAATTTGAATATCAAGTTTCAAATATCCGTTTTCTCAATAGGCCTGGTTCAAACGATAGTATATTCTGAAGTTGCTGTATTGCCTTAGTCAGGTCCCCGCGACAGCCATCAGACGGCCCTGCCTGCGGAGGGTTTGTTGCGACCCGACTCTTCGTCGTCGCTGCGAAAGAGGTTTCCCGGAACGGCGAAACCGCGACGAGGCACCCGACAGCAGCAAATTTGCTTGTTCGCACCCAACGGCGCGCCGGCAGAGCAGATGCAGTGCAAAGTGAGAGCGTAGCCAACATAATTTGTGCAACATTTTCATTTAACTGGCGCACGTACGCGACGTTCGCTTTGCGCGCCGATCGGTATATGTGTGTGTGTGTGTGTGTGTGGGTAAATGTGCGATTGTTTCAGTTGCACCGCCTCGGACCTCGGAGTCGAAGCAAAAGTGGAAGCACAAGTACTAGGTGGGGTAGTTTTCCAGAGTTTTGTTAAAACTTCGACATCAGTTGTGAGCTCAATATAAAGCAGAACAGAAACCATTTATTTGTGGTTAACTAACAAACATTTTAAGTTTATAGTCTTGCTTCAAATTAATACAAACTTTTGATTTCAGCATGAAAACAAACGTTCGCTCAAGTTTATATTCGTTCACAGAATAACCCAACAAAACTTGTTGTTAAGTATGCTTGTGATCACATAGAGTTCAAATATATTTTTTGACCTGTGACATTTTTAAACAAGACCAGAAGTTTCGGCACAGGAAAAAGTAAATTGGTTGTTTGTGTGAGCTTATTATTCCACGAAAAGTCTAAATATTCCCCACCCAAATCACGCACGCCGCACGAGAGTGCAATGTGCGGTGGCGGTGTATTAAATGGACGATGAGACCGCTCTGGCAAACAGCGACGACGGCGACGACGACGACGACCAACCAACATGTTCATGACTGCGACGATCGTGCCCAGCATCAGCATCCCCGCATCGACAAACGGGGCGGCACAAGCGGCAAGCAGCAGCAGCAGAATAGTATGCACTTGCCGACGAGTGTGTATGTGTGTGTGCGGTATGTAGCGTGTTGGTCTGAATGGGCAAATTGTTCGCTTCATTTAATGTGACAGCAACGACTGTTTCGTGTGTGTGGAGGAGCGCATGCTAACACAAACCGACACATACTCAACGCGCTTGCGCACGCTTGTGCATTCTGAATGTGAATGCGAACATGCACGCGCGACACTTTTCGTTAATTGCATTCGGTCGTGTAACGCACACATGCGAGATTCTGTATGTGTCTCAATATCGCGCCGCACACAAACATACATATGCTAATTCAACAACAGCATCATTTTGCGTGAACGTCGACGGCGGTCGGTGGTATGTTCGAATGTTCATGGCTCATTCATGTCGGCTTGGAAGCCTTGTGTGGTGTTCGCTGAAGCTGCAACAATGACCAACAACGCGAACGAAATTATGAAAATGCTCCGCGTTGTCGCACGTTTCATCTTGTTCCACTTTCGCTGGAAAACTTTGGGTTTTGCCGGAAAACTTGTCACGAGCGGCGAGCATTGTCCTCGCGTTGCGCCATGGCTGGCTTCGCTGGTTTGGCGGAAGTTAATCTCAGATGCAAGGATCACATGCACTTTGAGCTGCGCAATTAACGATTACATAATATTGCGGCTTCGGAAGGCGGCTGTTAGCAGAACTTTGCTCTTGAATCGGCTTGGAAAACCAGCATAAAAGGGATGACAAAGACCGATTGGAGTACTTATTAGATGAAATCAAACTGCTCGTCATAGAAACACAAAATCAAATTGAATGATCTATAACATAGATATGAATCATACGTTAATTACATTAATTTGCGTATTATTCGTGACCCTATTCCAAGCGCAATAACTATCGCAATAGTCCATCAATTTAAAATATGTTTTCACATATGAAAATTGGAGTAAAATAGTTCACGAACTATGCGCCACCATGTACCATATTTTAAATCACATTTCTCGCCATACACAATACAAACGTTCCGTGTCAGCGGAGTCTTTTCCATCATATTTCTGCGGTCGCCGCTCACGCGCAACTTCACACAGCATCCGACATCTTTGCCAGTCAGGCGTCCATATTTACGCTGTAGTGTCCGTGTTAATAATTCAAAACGCACTCGCGTGCCCTCCCGTGCTCCCCTTGACACGAGCGGAGCGGAGCGCTTGTCCGCCACAGTCGTGTGAGCGTGTGTGTGTGTTGGTGTGCGCACGCGCGTGTCGATGTTCAATTTGTTTCAGCACTCGCGCGCGGCGCACACCAACACATTAGCCAAACTTGCAATGGCTCACGTATTTGGCAGGCGCGCGCAAGCGCAAGCGCTCCGCGTACAAGTCACTCACGCTGCTCAGAGATGGAATGTCGAAAAGTGTGGAAAATTACGTAGCCGAGTGTAGAATATTGTGTGAAAAAAGTTTCGTGTGAAGAAAATGAAGAAACACAAGCATAAGCTCAAGTGTCGAAAATAGTGCCGAAAAAGAGTTTCGTGTATAATAGAACAAATACGTCACACGTGATAAATTGGTAAGAGGAGCATTGAAGATCGAACTGGGAAAAGTGTCGTAAGAAAATTATTTTAGAAAAGTGTATTCCTTCAAACTATATCTGTCAAATCTCAAGACCATTCGTCAACAAGTGCCCAAGTTACAGGGTGACCAGAAATAACCCGGACAACATTTCGGGCAGCCTGCCATGGTAGTTACTTATCACAGCACATTTGTTTGCCTTTGTTGTAATCTCTGAGAATGTATGTATTTGATATTTCGTCAAAACCCAGTTAGAAGCGATCCTTCGTCCTTTGGTACGATGGCAAAAAATGCCTTTTTTCGTTGAAAAGAGTATCAAATTCAACCGAAAAGTATCGACCAGACCTTTTCAGGGCATCATGCTTCCGTGGGCACAGCAGCACTTTGGCGACGCACTTAAGACATTCCAAAAGGAATGTCTAAAGTGCTTGTGTTATAATTAGGAGTTACGCTACAAAACGATTGATCGGGTTACTTATGGTCACCCCGTCTAGGCGTCAGATTGTTCATGGTGAAAAACAGCAAGGTTTGGTAAGGTAAAATACCGTTAAGTCAGAACAGTTGATTGTTTAGTATGAAGGCATCTTTTTCAAGAAAATCACGTTGGGAATCATAATATGTATTGATCACTTCAGAAGGGGTCGCTGCAGTGCGTTATAAGCGGACAAATGAGGTAGTTGTTCCGAAAAAATGATCTAAATAATCTAAATGATCGAAAGGCACAAATTGCAGGTAATCGCTAACATCCTAAAGACAAAAAATCATTTTTTTGTTGCATGATCATTTGAGTAGCACATTTTTAACAGATCTATGAAATTTGTATGCTCTAGGGTAGAATAATTGGCTTGCCTTAGAAGGTGATAGCCAAAGTAAGGTCGATAACTGTCACATTTGGACGTCTAATGAGCAGAAGCTTCAATTATATTTGACGAACCAAAAGTCCTATCGATGTCAAATTGTGTATCCTGTGTATTGAAGATTGGCACTATCTTTTAAGAATATTTAGAACATTGTAGTTGCACTACATCAAATTATATGTAGACATTTACTACATTTACCTCCCCGACGCTGCTCTTCTCTGCACACTCCTGTTCTGCAGCAGCACGCATTTTGCGAAGCTCGCTAACGCGCCCCAATCCGAACGCGCATGTCAGTGCACCCCCCCACACACGCGCGCAGTGCACTCGCGTAATGTGTGTTGCGACTCACTTTGGCGCGCTGCGCACGCACGCGCACCGGCACACACTCGCACACGTTTTACTCTCAGCACAGCACAGCACAGCACAGCACAGGACACAGGATGAGGAGGACGCGCGCGCGTGTGACACGCGTCTGGGGATTATATCGCTTGGTTTCCGTCAATATAAAACGTGACAAGAAAACCACATCCATATTGCAATCTGCTCGCGTGTTTGCGCGTGCGCGCGCGCTAACATCGAGCGTACGTGTATAAATTGTGTATGAATTACTAGCACTGCTAGTGCATGTGTGTGCGCGGCAATAATGCACACCCACACACACCCATCAATACCGATTGACCGATCGAACTGCTATATGCGGTGTGACTTGCTGTGTGTCTGGCCAGAGAGAAACATTCGCCAAGCTTATCCAGCAATTCAGAGCGCAGCATTACGAAGCAGTCTGGCAGTAGATAGTGCTCTAGTGGTGCGTTGGTTCCTTGGGAAATAAGACAAGCGCAGACACATCCACGTAATATAAACTACCAGACTACTAAATCCTCCTCGGTGTTCGGCGAGCACGACGCTTGTCCGAACGAGGAACGAGACTGTGTGCGTGTTCGTGTTGACACCGCGCACATTGCTCATTGACTTGCGTAGTCGAAATGCATATGAATTCAGTGGCGTATACTTAGGGTGATTTCGGGTGTTGAACACCTCTATAGCCTAAAACCAATTTAAACACATAATAATAAATATTAATTAAATTTTCAGGGTTCGAGGTGTTTTTATTTGAGGAATGAAGACTTCATCGATCGATGACTCTGAAAATTGTCCTTTCGGGCTAAATTAACTCACATTGCGGACAATCGGACAAATTGTTTTCCCTTCGTGTCGACATTTGTGCATTTGAATCAAAATCGTGCACAACCTTTTCAAGATTATTTTGGATGGAAGTGGTGAGAGAGTAAATACGTTCATAATGAAGAAATGAAGTTATTTTCGTACGACGTACTCACTGGAGTGGTATCGGAAAAATACAGGGTGCGCCATATTTGATGGAGCTATGAGAACATCGAATCACTTTTGAACTAATCAACCGATTTTCATGAACAAAATATTTTAATTCAATTTTAACCTGTACAATTTGTTTAGATATATTTTTGAATATAATATCCATCAAATGCACACCTTCATTGGCAATTTAAATCCTCCTAAAGTGTGCTGTATCTGCTGCATTTTCTATCACTTTTTTCAGTGTCTCGGTTTGTATAGCGATCATTTCTGCACGATTTTTTGCCGTGAGCTCGTCTATATTCTGTGGCTTACTGGAGCTCAATTTGCATTCAAAAGAATCTTACAACAACATGTCTAGAGAGGTATAGGCGGAGTTGTGAAAATACGACATTCTAGGTTGTTGTTCGGTTGGTCAATACTACCATTTGCGGAAATCGTCCTTGGAGTCCTTGTATCAACAAAAAATAATAATCAAATGTCATGATTGTTTCATGTCTAGTGTCATTCTAGACCACCCTAATAAAAAGTGTCATGTGATTAAAAATTCAGGGCCTCAGAAGAGATAAAGTGATAAGTGATAAAAGTGTTTTTTGTCATTCAACGGTCCGGCTTTCCCTAGATACAATTCTGATTGGTTTTTTAGCGTGTTGTGCTATTCTTATCAATATAAACTTTTAGCTGCACCGAACGATCCTCTGGAATGCAATCCTATTCAGCAAGCGAATTTCCTAAGACGTACTCACTAGAGTCGAATCGAAAAAAGTAAAGTATAGTTGATTAGTGCATGATTCACGGAATGAAGGAAGGTACTTCCATGTAGGAAAGTTCGTAACCCCCCTCAGCGAAACGTTCTGGCTACGCCACTGTATGAAGTCTCCAAGATTCGCCTAATCGAGTATGGCTGGTGAGCGATCGAATTTATTCCAATCCGCACAAAGGAATATTATCTTTCAATTATTGAGTATGCCGTAGTGCGTAGCGAACTCGGGTCGCTGCGCTGCGGCTTTCACCTGGATCCGATATTATTTGTCCGATGATTTTCTTCGGTATATTCCATAACTTTCATCAATACGCTCAATACAGAGTCTAGCAGCGTGATGAAGTACGGACTGCGAAGCATTTATATATTCAGTTCAAACGAGCGGCGTCGAGCAGCGTCAACGGAGCGCGGTCAAGTTTGCTGCTAGTGACTCTTGTCCTTTCTGGAAAGTGTGTGCATGCATGTAGTCTCATAGAGGAAGATTCGTTAGGTGGAGTATAGAGGAGAGATGTCTGTAAGCGACATTGAATGGTGTTTTCAACTGAAATGGAAATTAAATAAGCAGACTGTCAAAGACCCACACCTCGTGCAAACGTTAAACATAAATCCGTTTTAAAGTCTAGCTAAATTCCTATGTGTCTAAATTCGATTTAACGATTCTCACGAAAAAATAATTAATAAATTTCACCCAGATTTATGCACAACAAAATAGCCGACAAATATGGTCCCACTCCCCTCCATTCGCATGCATGCATGCGGTTAGGCAGTGCGGCATGCCAAAGCCAACCGAAGCATATCGCATACACATACAAACACACACACACAGCGCTCCTCGCTCGCCTGCGCCGGGATAGTTCTCGTCCGAGTTTTGTGCAGTGGTCATCTGAAAACTTGCCGCGCTGCCCCGGCCAACGAGTCCAGCCAGCCAGCGTGTGTGTGTGTGTGTGTGCGGAGTGCGGACGAAATTTATATCACATAATGTGTATATTTTGCTGTTGGCTAACCACAAAGTAATCTGCGGATGTGAACTCTGCGGACTCTGTGCGATGGCTGGCTGGCAGTTGCGCCGGAGTATGGGTTGAAGATGGCGGCTATGCTGCTGATGTTGGTGGCTCTGTTTGTGTGTGTGTGTTGGTGTGACGCCGCGCCATCTGAAACTTATCTCATTTCGTGTTCGCATAACGATTGAGTCACTTTGTCTCCGTGCCAAACGACTTCATGTGCGCGGCATCGGCATCGCGTCGATGCGATGCGAAATTCGAACACCTTCACACAACCCCCGCCTACATCGCGCACCCTTTTCATAACGTGCTCGTCGTGTTTTGTGGCCGCCACAGCCACAGCATCGCCGACAAGACATACAGCCAGCCAGAATTTGAAAACATATAGCCATTGAAGAGTATTCGGAATAAAAGTATTTTTTTTTATCAGAAATGTGTTTTCATCTAAAGAATGAAATTCGAGTTTGTATCTTTTTTATGTGGATATATTTAGTATCAAATAGTCTCTATTAAAAATATTATTACTGGAATATATTGGGAGCGTGAATTAAGTCAAAGCGTGTTTGTCCAACTTTGATGTTTGGTTACAAAAAAACGGCTTCACATTATATTATTCAAAATAATATTCAATACTAGCTTCTCCTTCCGAACACCATTCTAGATATGTCCGAACAGTGGGAGGTTAGGGTTTCCAATTCCAGCGTTTCCCGGTCAAGTTATTCTTGACTGGTATTCAACATGTGGCATGTTTTTTTATGCTGCGCGATCATGCCAAAATGCCAAAGGTGAGCCTATCCTGCCCCAATTTTTGGGTTTACTCGGCTGTTTCTTGTCTCAATAATGTCATTTGAATGGTTAAATAAGTCTGCAGCCTCCCGAACCGACCGACGCACTTAAATGTCGTAGAGTACTCAGCAGCAGCAGCAGCAGCAGCAGCAGTGGCAATGCTAGCGAGACCAACCAATATTCGGAGCATCGGCGCATCGTTTTCGGCTCGACGGCATCGGCATATAACTTTCTAGTTTATCTATTGTGGGAGTCAACTTTTTACTTGAAACTTTGTCGTTTAAACGCGTGTTGAGTGCGCTCGGTCTGTGTGGGTGTGTGGGTGTGGATTTGTTTGTGCGCTAGGCCGTCTCATGTTAGGTACACTGGTTTTTGTCAATCCCCGTGCGCATGCGGTATGGTTGGTAGCATAGCTTTCCATGCGTGAGGGGGTGTTCACGTAAACGATGATGCCGCGGTGATTTTCCGGCAAATGATGGCGTTCGAAGAGGCCACCCGATATTCGGCTAGTCGGTGATGCGTGAATGGAGTATGCATTACTTATTCTATTTGGCAAGCATCGGTGAGAAATTAGGTTCGTCTGCACTTGAGATTTGTCACATAATAATACTCATTTAGTGCAGAATAAAGCTTATGAATTCAGGTGTGTGGATATAGTCGAGTTTTAATGTGTTGTGTATTGCGTAAGTTGTCAATTGAAGAGATTTGAATGTCGAATATCGAAGAGGTTCAACTCAATTGACCCATTTGAATCATTAATGACTCTGCCCATCTTTAAGGGCACACTTTCATGTTGGTTTTGCAGTTCTCAACCACTCTGTTCTTGTATGACGAGAATGTGCCAAAATGTCACCTTATATCTATGAATATGCTTCGTATAAAAAATAAATGTTACTGTCAAAATTTAGATGCATTGATATACAGGATAGAAAGAGTTCTTACATTGATATATACAAGGTGGCGCATAATTCGTAACCATATTTCGAACGCCATAAATTTCGCGAAAGGCCTACATCGGGATACTTTCGTCAATTTTGATGGAACTGATGACCAGAGGGAAACCTTCCAAATCAATAAAATGTTCCAAATTCAACTGGCTCTAATAAAATATTGATTTTACACTTGAAAGTATGCTACGACGAAAGATAAGCGGTGATATGTCACATAAATACAGTTTTGCAATTTTACCGATTTCAACAACCCTATATTTCGGAATAGCGTCTAATGTCGATTTAGGACATTCAACTCAACCTTGGAAAAACCTATAGTTATTCCCATCCCTTTAACGTGTTGACTAATTCTTCGTTTTTGTCTAGCAAACCAGGCTTACAAAGATCGCCCAATATTACCACCGTCCCTGCGATTTTAGAATATTTTTTCTTATTTCACGAGTTTATGTTGACACGCTTCAGATTTTTGTAGCCTAATTAAAAGGTTTGGTCGAGATTACCACTACCTACTACTGCAATATTTGAATGAAATCGTTAAAATTGACATTAATTGTACAAGGACCCAAGGACCGAGACGACTAACACAAGGCCGATATCATTTTCCTGTTTTTATGTACAAAAACGTGGATCCTTCCACTGCTCAAATGGAACAGTTTTGAAGGCCTTTCACGATCTAAAATAGGGATACGAATTATGCGCCACCCTGTACCTGCATGGAAGCATACGAGAACATGTGATACATTAATCACTCAGCCCATGTTCAAGATTACATGTTTATTTTATCTTTGCAGTTTTCATCACTCTGTTCTTGTATCAGGAAAATTCACAAAAATCACAATACTGCATCTATGAATTCGAATTTCAAACTGCTATGCTTAAAACTTGTAGTAACGCTACATCAATGACATCCAGGACAGAATGAGTTCTTACAATGCGTTCCTACCAAGGACGCAATCGAGAACATCGTCCTAGTTCTGCGAAAACTGTGTGGCCCAGAGCACACAGACGCCGTCGTGCACAGGTGGCGTATATGCAAATATTTAAATATGAGTTATGTGCATGTTTTTACATGCGGGCTCTCCGTGCCGTGGCGCGGCCCATCGGCATACATTGTAATTTAATATCGCGTCATCATGGGCGCGCGTGCGCGTGCGTGATGTAACGACGACACTAACCACACACATTTTTCGCCACCATTTTTTTCAGCCGCCATGCGCGCGCCTCCTGCTGTGCGCGCGTGTGCTGTGTGCTTGTGGTTCAGATATAAGCGTACACTCCCGAAACGGCGGCGGCGGCGGCGGCGGCGGCATGATCGAAGTTTCGTCTGTGCCGCGTGCGTAACTCGCGTGTCACGAACGTGCCACTCATACCACTCGTTCATTCTGTATGCGGTGTGTATGCAAATGAGAACTGCGCTAGTGGTCGTGTCGGCGTGGCGTCGTGGCGGCAGCGGCTGTGCAATGGTAATGGTGTGTGTGTGTGTGTGTGTGTGTACGCTCTGCGGTCTTGAGGTGGTGCGTGTTTGCCGAGCGTCGCCAGAGTGTGTATCTGCTCGAAGGTAAGCGCAAAGATACGGTGAAAAAAGCATAGAGTAGATGGGACCCATATAAGGAGTGTTCGTTACCTACTTGGATTGAATTAATAATTTTTTCATCAAAGTGATCGAAAGAACCTAATTGATTGAATTGATTGAACATTTGAATAAAAAATATAATGCAAGTATCACGATGGCATCAAAATGTTAAACCCTTGCATTGATAAATAATTCGCTGTGGATTCATCCGATCCTTGCCAATAAATCAGTGATGTATCTCCGGCCAACGGTATGGTGCTCTAGTTGAAAGACAATTGAAGTCGACAAATTCTCAATGCCAAGAACATCGAAGATTCGGAAAAACAATGTATTGCAATAGCGAGGAAGGTTCAAGATACTATAAAATACCAAAAATAAAAGATATTCCGGAAAGCTGTTTTTCCAGGCGCACTCCTTATTCGGACACACACTGAAT
>JANTBZ010047354.1:0-11011 GCA_024741255.1 Exechia fusca
AAAAGTGGCTAGATTTCATATCACTTGGAATAGGTTTTTTTGTGAACATCATTCCAATGACTATGATTCAGTAATGCATTTCACACGGCCTATATTTTTTCTTCAAATTCGTATAGTGAACCTCGATACATTTCAAAAATCTAGGCTCTGCGGGCCGATTCAGTGATGATTTTTGTGGAGATCAAAATACTATACTGAATATGTTACATGTTGAATTTGTGAATAATACCAGTTTTATGGTTCCGAAGAAACGATGCTTTCAATCTGAAAATTCTATAACACCCCCCCGGCGGAAATCCTGGCTACACCACTGTGGAAGGAAACGTCATATGAAATGCACATAATATCACAAATTCAGTCGAATATCTTCTTTTTAAAGGCCGGAAATAGCCGAAGCAAACATTGCCCCCACCGCAAAACTTGCCCCACTTCACCCTAGTAATTTCCTTCATGAAATTTCAAATTGAAAAATATACCAAGCAAATGGATGAATGGCATTTGAATAATTGGCCAATCAAATGTAAAGCCACAAGAATTAAAATAAAACACGAGTTTTAGAATAACCGATACGTCTCTACACAAACCCAAATTTAATTATCATCGTTGCGATTAGATTTTTTATAATATTCATTGGACAATGCATTCATTCGACGGATGTGTAAGATGAAACTTCCATAACTCGACTATCGAAATTATAACGTAAAATATCCAACACTCACATGCTGCTGCTGCTCCCTCATCTGCGCCCCCACCGAGCGCGCCAACCCAAAGTCCGCAATCTTACACCTGCACTTGCTATCAATCAGCACATTGCTCGGCTTCAAATCCCGATGTATCACATTCCCCGAATGTATATACTGCGTCGCATTCAGCAGCTGATACATCACAAACCGCTTGTGAATATCCTTCAGAATCGCCCCCCGCTTGATCACATTATGCAAATCGCTCTCCATGAACTCAAACGACAAATAGATATCCATATGATTCGCCGCCCGATGGATACTATGCAACCGCACAATATTCGGATGATTCCGAAACGACCGCAAAAACATCACCTCCCTGAACGTCCTCTGCGCATCCGTCTCATTCCGGAAGGCATCGAAAATCTTCTTCACCGCCACCGTTTCGCCGGTGCTCCGATCGACCGCCTTCCACACGATGCCATAGGCCCCCTTGCCCAGCCGCCGCTTTATGTCGAACGTCCGCTGGATGTGCGCATCGATGTCGGACATGCTGTTGGCTGGAGCGGGCGCAGCCGCATTATGATGCTGATTGGCAGGAGGATGTTGCTTATGCTGCTGATGGGGCTGATGGTGCTGCTGGTGTTTGGACTGATGCGGATGATGATGCGATTGCATCGGGATTCGGGAGGCCGCTTTCATCGTGCGCGTTCGTGTTCGTTTTATGTGTCTGTGTGTGTGTTTTTTTTTCGTGTAAATGTGTCCGCGCGTGACCGACGGTCGTTGACTTTTTTCAAATTTGCCGATGACCGTTGCGCGTGATTTCCGTGTTCCCGTCTTTCGTATCGCTATCCGTTGCTTCCGTGGCCAATCGGCTCTGATCTTCTTCGGTGAATATTTTTCGTTGAAATAAATATGTTGTTTTGTATTTTTGCGCGTGCGACCCGTCGACCAGGCAGTCGACCGTCACACTAGCGTGACACAACAAACATATCGTCGCGTGTGTCAAAAACTGCGGCGTGTGCGTGTGTGGCAGACGGACGGAGCACGCGAAAACGACATGAGCATGTGATCAATGTTTTGTGTGCTTATTGTATGTATAGTTGATTGTCGCGTGTATTTTCGTATATTGCCGAAATATGTATGCACGCGTGGGTGGTATGGTTGATGGTTGATTTGAAAAATCTATGTTGGCACTTGCGGATTGCGGTTTCGTCTAGTCTAGGGCTAGATAGTCTGCTACCCCTTTGCTTGAGAATTGTCGTGTCGGGGTTGTCTTGTCAATGGGAATTTATTATAAACTAATAACACATTTGCGCAACATGGATAAACATAAACATGCAATGTCGGCTGCGGTTGTTAGATCGATTGGGGTTGATGATAAATTGCCGAATGCGAGAGGCTGAAGTCGATTTACTTTCAAATTGCCCACTTATTGGTTTTGCATATCACGTCACGTTTTAAAGACGAAGGTCACGGCGAATATAAAAAACGCACTATCAGGAACACTTGAGAACACTTTCACCTGCTGTGCTCGACGCGCGCGAGTGTCGCGCGGATAACTGTTTCGTGTGTATGTGTTTGTGTGCGAGGGAACAATGAACTGTGACCTGTCGTGTCACGGTTCGTGTCCGTGAACCTTCTTCTACTGCCGGTGTTTGTGTGCGGTCGCGCCGAGGACCGTTGTCGTCTGTTCGCGAGTATGCGCGTATGTGAATGGCATGTTGCCATGGCAGCGCAGGTAGTATACATTATAACATGCAACGTATAACGGCGACGGGCTATATATTAATGGAAACAAACAGCTACAGCTGCACCTGCTCTCTGGAGTGCATGCATGCTAGGAATTCATGAGCGATTGAGGATCGTGAATGCGGATGAATGGAAACGAGAACGAGGACATTACATTACATATTGGCTTGAGCATAAAGTGTTCTATAACTTTACTTTACTACTTTACTACTTGATTTAACATAGTAAATCTTTATCAGATTTAGTCCACAATTCATCGTTTTGTTCTCTTATTTGTCCACTTTCAGGTGACTTAAATATACTTCTTTATCTTGAGAGTCCTTGGCCCTGATGTTGAGAAATTTTGACAGTGCATTCGTTCGATAAAAATAGAAAATGTTTCATGATCCTAAAATTATTGTAATCGTTCAGTGTCTGGTACGTCTTTCCAAGGGGACATCCCATTTTCATTTACACATAACTCCGTTTCTGTTCGATCACGGTTATCTTATTGTCATTAGTTAATTTAGAAATGTGATGAATACAAATTACAAATTCATTGGTCAACAATTAAATCCGTAGAAAATCGTTAAAAGACAACTTTATTATCGACTCTACAATATGGTTCTAGATCCCTGAACTTTCCAACAAATATTCGGGTGCTCTCAATGCATTTTTACCTCTCTGGAGAGAACAGTTTAAAACAGAGTGATTATCCTGTCTTGTGGTGTCCATCTTCGACGAGCGCTCACAATGTGATACATCATCCATCCACAAAAGTGTGAAGACATTTTTCAAGCGGGGATCTTCACCTTTCTTATGATATATATCTATGCTTTGTTCCGATCCGATGGATACAAAGCGATATACATAAAAGTGAAGCTACTCGTCGGTTGAATAATGTATAACTTTATGCTCAAGCCAATATTTATACGCATACCCATATTCCAAGAGTGACGAAGGTCTGATACTGATATGAAATTAACTACCCTAAAATAGAAAAAAGTGGATTCGATATGTTGTCATATTTAGTTAATTCATGGTTGTATCATAACCTACGTGTCCAAAACATCAATCATCTCATACACGTGTTTCAAATACTGCTTTGAATCATTACCGCCGATAATAAGTTTATCAATGGAGCACTGAATGAATAGGCTGGTTTCATCTGATTTCGGAGCATTTCATCATTCAATGCAATACCACGAAAAGAAATTCACGTGATTTGCTGTACGTGGTTCGATATCTTGTTCAGTGAATGATATGATAAGCGTATGCGATTCGGTTACGGTCTTCATGGCATCATCACATACGTGTCTGAAGAATCAATCATCAGATCATCTCATATACACGTGTATCAAATTATTTTATTGAGTGTGCTATTTTGACATGAATCATTACCGCCGATAACACTTTTATCAATGGAACTCTCCATTGATAAAAGTGTTATCAGCTCAGAGCTCAGGGCTCGAGCACTGAGCTGTGCGCTCTGACGTCAGTCGCATGAGATAAGAAGAAGGGGTTTTCCATCTGAGTTCTGATAGAAGCAACTCAATAAAATTAAACCAATGAAAAGTCATCACGATTCGACCAATCACAATTCACCGAAGCTCAACCAATCTTGATTTCGGTTCCAAACACTTCAGTGAAGTAGTTTGTGGAATCATATTAAAAATTGCGCTTTGGTCGAAGTCCATCATGTTAACTAGTCAATATGTATATGAACTCAGTCAGTAAGTCAGTATGCTTTACGTATCAATTGTGTGACACGTAATTATGAATCATCGCCGATGATAATATTTTTATCAATGGAGCACTCTAGTCAGTCCAGACGTATACATAATAAACTAATCACGAACAGATTAGTGCACAAATGATGTATACAATATATAATACAGTGAATGAAGAGTCTCAACTCTAATCAGCACAACTTGAGCAATGACTATTCAACCAATCACGTCTAACCCCAATGCCATAGTAGAGTATACGGACCCGTGTGAAACACTTTTCAAAGAGATAATATCTAACTTGTTTTGAACTCGACTTGACTATTTCCTGTTAAAAAAATGTATCGAGTATCGAATTGACGAGTACATTAACATGATTGATGGGTGAAATATATTATCCAATCGTGCTGAAAATGATATCTTATTTTTGTAAAACGAAATTTCTAAATAAATCGTATGATAGTTGAGAGTTGTATGAAACTCAATATTTCGATGGTCAGCATTAGATTTAGGTAGTGTTTCCAGTACCGAAACCGGATCCTAATAAACGGTTCCAGACTTATACTCATGTTCTCATGTTTACGCAAAGAAACTCGGATTTCTTCTTTCAAGGTTCTCAATGTTTTTTCATCCAAATTTAGTTAATTTTTGACGTATTTGGCACCGGAGCCTTTTTTCACTAGTACCGGAACGGGTTCCAGAAACAGTTCCTGAATTCGGTACCGGATCCGGTTCCGCCGTTAGCAGTATAAATCGGCGAGAAAAAGATTCGTTGACCTTAAAACGGGAGACTTTGCCGCCGATTTACACAAGGCGGAGTTTTACTCGGGTGAAGTTTTACGACAAAATCTAGTTAAAATCCCTTCGAGTCTGAAACCGATGTTATAACTAGGAAGAGTTTCACGTCAAAACCACTCTTCAATTGTTCACGTGACCATATTCATGAAATCAGTATTTCTAGCTCGGCATCAAATTCATACGCTGTAAAATGAGATCCGTTACCGAATCAAGAATTGAGTTATGAGTCAGAGGAACCGTTTTGGAACCGGGAATTTCGGTAATGGAGGGACACTACATTGAGGTATTGCCACACCTTTTCACCTCGCTTCATGTGCGCCAATTTCTTAGAAAATCCATCAGCCTCGATATAACCCATTGGCAAGTGGCCAGACTAATCTCGCGTATCCAATGAAATGAACATGGAAAATCCGTTTGATAAAAAACCACTCTGCTAGTCTCTTGCGAGTATATAAAAAGGCTGGTTTATGAAAATTGGTCATCAGTCGAACGCACAGTCTGTAACTGCCATCATGTCGCGCATCTTATACCTGCCAATCGCCCTCCTGCTCGTGCTCGGTGGCAGCGTGGCCGTGGACGCCTTCGGTCTAGCCGACAGCATGCTGGCCTCGATGAATGCTGCTGCTGCTGATTCGTCTTCCACCATCAAACCCCGTTACACCGACCCCGCCGGCAACATCTCCTTCATCACGCAGCGCGTCGACAACTTCAATCCGCAGAACCCGGCCACCTACCAGCAGCGCTACATCTCGAAGACCACCCACTATCGGGCGGGCGGTCCGCTGTACGTGGTGCTGGCCAGCCTGGGTCCGGTTTCGGAGTACGACCTGGAGAATTTGCTCGCTACTCAGGTGGCGCGCGGCGAGGGCGCTGCGGTGTTTCTGTTGGAGCAGCGTTACTATGGCCAGTCGATTCCGGTTGAGTGAGTTTACTTTGCGATATTGATATTGATGTTGATAGACAAATTAATAGCAAATAACATTCAAGGAGGCGCATAATTCCTATACATATTTTAAATCGCTTAAGGCCTTACATTTCAATTCTGTTTTCACACTAGATAAGTGGAAGAATGAACGTTATTTGTCGCGCGACAATTAGTTAAATTGTTCGAAACTGATAATATAGATAGCGGTTGGCAAGCGCAAACTACGAGAATTGAGCCTGAACTAATGATCATAGGATAGACTTCCAAAACAATAACAAATCATGGTCTAATCCCTGAAAGAGCTTTTTTTAGTTAGTTAGTAGTTATTAGTTTCCGAGTTGACTAATTGCACGTTTTTGTACATATATTCAGATAACAAAGATCACCCAATATTACCGTTCCAGGGATTTAGAACTTGTTTTTCCCTAATTTTACAAGTAGCGTAGTCGGGTTTTGGAGTCACAAATCGGTGGTGCGAATCCCGAAAACAACACCTAAAATTTATAAAACGCGTCGTCATTACAGGGAAATAAGTAATAGACAGATTGCTATGCACAAAAGCAATTAGTTCTCAAAGCGGTGAGTGCAGAAATACGATCACTCTGCCCGTGTGAGAGCAGACACGACGTAAATGTTGGCTTGACAGTTATTACTCTTCCAGTGAAGCGCTGAGCGCTGATCTCGTTCTAGTAAAAGTTGCATGTTTGAGTGAAACTTGTCGTGTTGCATATCAACAGTAAATAACCTGTAAAAGCTTCGTATTTAAAATACTGCCTTCAAAAACTCCTTCATGGGAGTTTTTTCACAGTTTTAGTCTGGAATACCACACCTCTACAACTACATTTTCTGAATAAACAAATCATGGATTTTACAGGGATCGTGAAGACGCACACTAGGCCGATATCATCTCGTTTTTATGTACAGAACTTGTGTAATTCAAGGTTCAAAATCCAATATCGAAACAAAAACATAATTCTAACATATACGCAAAAAATCGTGTGGGAAAATTCGTATCTTCAGCTGATTATGATCTAAACAAGGTCTTACCGTTTTTATGTTATGAAGAAATCATCGAAAGGAGCGATACGAGCAATTGAAATCGGATTGTTGTCTCCATTCATAAAATACGTACTGTGACTACATGACTGGCTACAACTTTTTAGAGATAGACCTTTTCGCAAAACACATATCCGTCAATCGTCATGTGTCCATATCGTACCCAATTTCAATCCTAAAAATGTTATCGTTTCGACCTAAAATTCGAAAATTCGCTCTGAATTTTGATGCAATAAGAGGATTCGGTAGATGAAAAAATATACTACCGTTTTGTCATGAGTGCCCTTTCTGAAAAGTTGTATCCAGTCAAAAATTGTCTGGAATCCTGCTTGCTTATTGGCATTACAAACCGATACGGGTCTTGGCCTCCCATATAAAAAAACACATTTGCATTAACGAAAAACACATTTGTATAAGAGTAGCAGGGCTTCATAACCTATTCGGGTTTTCCAGAGGCCATGTGGTTGCTCCAAAGAGCAACCCTTAGCAACATTTAACTTCCTTCCTTGGATCGTCGTTAGAAGAGTGAACCCGAACCCATACCGGGGATTCGAACCCAGGACCTTCCGATCGTGAGGCAGGCACTCTAATACCCCTACGCCACTCAGATCCACCTCGTATTTTTCCCTTGTAAGTCAACTAATTGGTGTAGTATTAGCTTCTCTGATTTGATTTTTTAAACGAGTAAAACATAAAATTCAACTTTCTCTAAAATATATTTCGAACCCTCTTCCGCCCTCCTCCTCCTCCAGAAACATGACCATCGAAAATCTCCAATGGCTGACCGTCGAACAGATGCTCGCCGACGCCGCCAACTTCGTCCAGCACATCCGCACCACGACGCCGGGCGCCGACGAGCGCACGCCCGTCATCGCTGTGGGTCGCTACTTTGGCGGCAGCCTGGCCATTTGGCTGCGCCAGAAGTACCCGCATCTGATCGCCGGCGCTTGGGCTTCGAGTGCTCCGCTGGTGGCGCTGCAGAACCATCAGCTGTACCAGCACTATGCGGCCGAAACGATTCGCGAGCTGGCCGGCGACGAGTGCTATGCTTCGATTGAGGCCGGATTCGCGGAGCTGGAGGGCATCGCGGTGGCCGGCCGTCTGGAGGAGTTGGGCCGCCTGGCGACCGTGTGCGAGGAGCATCCGCTGCGGACGCAGAACGATGCGCGAACGCTGTTCTTCATGCTGTCCACGATGCTGTCGTCGGTCTCAGTGTTGTGAGTGTTAAGGGGAAATTCCCAGGAATTTACTAGAAATATTTATATTCTTTCACGAGAGGATTCGTTCTCATTTATTTCGTACTTTATTATTTGTATTAACTGCTAGCTGAAAGATAATTTTTTTTCTCAATATTATCAGTATCGAAAAAATCTGTAAAAATAATATAATGAATACTGTTGTGAATTGTTCATTGTGCTAAACACGTAATGTCCAAGTCCGTTATTTCCGGATTCATTGTATTTATGAGCTGTTGAATGTGGAAACATAATTTGAAAATAATTTGTAATTGTAGTGTTGAGGCCTTGCAAAAGAGGATTTATCAATCAAACAAGGAATCAATTAAATCGGTCGATAAAGCGACAAAAATTTAAAGTTCAAACCATGTACCGAAATAATCTGTTTTCACGTTTCCACTTCCTGCTAAAATAACTTTAAAACTCCAATGATTTTTTTATCGTATAAGGAAAACAAATGATGAAAAGTGGCTAAGCACGCACTAAGAAATATCTCTTCGTTCGAATATGGAGCGATTATATTGCACTATTAAAACATGCAAGTAATATTTTATAACTTTTAAAATTATGAATTAATTGTGCAAAATTCCATCCTCTTTCATTAGAGTGTTCGCATGTTGTTGTAGGACATTCCAGTGAGAAGTAATAGTCTCTAAGCCAATCACGAATTTATGATTTTTTGTATGGAGATTTTAATCTAATATTGTCGCCCAAAGAATAAAATCGTTTTTTCTTGATAGGTTGTGAGGCCATAACTTTGCACTGGAGTTACTCAAAACAATGTACCTACACTCAAATGAAAGATAATGGAATTGTGCCAAATTAATTCATAATTTCAAGAATTATATAAAAACCTTGCATGTTTTTTAGCGCGAGATTAGCCACAGGTTAGACTTTTCCATAACATTTTTTTTATACGATAGAATAATGTTTTTTTAAAGTAAAACTTGGGAAAATACGATTTTTTTAGATTGTTTGAACTTTAAATTTCGGGTTGTATTAACTGTAACTACCGTTTTTCCGTGATATTGTTGATCTTATTGGACTCCAACTAAAGAAAAACTTGAACTATGATGAATCATTAGATACAAATGTTTAGTGAATAGTTTTTAGAATGAAATAATTTGTGTTTTCCTTGGTTCGGAAATTCAGAAGTCAGAAACGCGATTAATCAGCATAAACGCTGTCGGATTTTTAAAATAATAAGTAATGTGTGTTGTTTGAAGAATAGCGTAATTTGTCGATAATATTGGAAAGTCCGTTTCGAAAAACCAACTCGGGCTTCTATGAAAACCCATTGAAATAAAATATAGGTTGCACAACCTCCAGGTGGCAACAATTTGAAATTAATTCTTAAAATATGTAGTGCTGATCAATGATCAATACCTCTTCAATTCCTAGAACATCATTTAAACTCATCATAATTCATGAGAAATCTACATTTGTGTAGTGCTAAATACAGATGATGCACGGCTAACTTTGGAGTTGAACTAATATTCATAATTCATTGTGATTTGTACAGTAAAAGTCGAACAATTTCGTAAATCGGAGATATGTTCTCAAGAATTGCATCAATTGCTTCATGAAAATGTAATCTTTTGTCGAAAGAAACGATGATTCAAAAAGGTTAGTCGTAATGAACAACCTGTACATTGTACAAATGCGGTTCTATGTGTTATAAGAGCCTTGAATAGCATGGCAGTTGCAAGTTTTTTTCCAATTGATAGTATTCAGTAAAATCAACAAATTAACCAAATATAGAACTGTATCGACGCTAGACAAATTGTATTGGTTATAGCGAAAAAAGAAGAATTTGAATACAATTGATGCGTCGTTCAGCATCAATCTTATTATGAAACACGGTGTGAACTAGCTAACATGAAGACTTTTGTTTGTTGACAGAGACGTTATACTCAAGATTTTTTGTTTCGAATTTCACACGTTTCAAGAAACATATTCTCAGGCGGCAATTTTCATTTAGTTATGCGAAAATTGAACGTTCTTGTATCTCGAAGACATAATTTTGAGTGAACTTAACTTTAACGTTCTGCTTGTTCCTCTCATATTTCGACCGCCCAGCCGCTCAACTGTCGGCTCCTTCTGCGGAGCGTTGTCCACGGCCAACAGCAACCAAACCGTCACGCCCGCCGAGGCCCTCATCGAGGCGATGAACTATTTCACGTACAACCACTGCGTCAACGTCGACTACGAGGGATTCGTGCGCACGATTAGCGAGACCGCGCTGAATGCGACGTATGTGCCGTATGCTGGCGTGCGCCCGCTCACCTACCAGCTGTGCACGGAGGTGGGCTGGTGGTCGACTTCGGATTCGGCGGAGCAGCCGTTCGGCTCGATGGTGCCGCTGGCGTTCTTCACCGAGCTGTGCTCGCGGGTGTTTGGCGAGGAGATGTGAGTATTTTCGTTGGATTTTGAAAAGCAGCGTAGGAATTCTTTAGGAATATTTAGAGTCAACTCAGCATAGATGTAAGAATGCTGTCAGTTGGTCTTGAATATTTCGTAGGGAGATTACGGTTATTCTTATTTGAGAATATTTTGACACCTTAATGGCATCACAGATAGAATGAATTTTGGATATTAGCTTCAAGTTTGTACCCATAAAACTTGTCCAAACAAAATATCATACAGATATGGATAAATATTCGAGAAAACACTCTAAAAATCATCCGAAGAAGACCTTGCTGAGTTACTTGGACATTCATCTGCAGTGGTATATTCAGTTTTCGTGTGAACAATTTTAATACCAAACTAAATTGCTCAAGCGAAATCTAATATATATAAATGACCCAAAAAAATGTTAGACCACGAATAACGTATCCTAAACATGGTCCGATCATAATG
>JANTBZ010047365.1:0-11009 GCA_024741255.1 Exechia fusca
AAGCAACGTTTGATTAACCCAATGCCAATATTAAACGTACGCTACTGGTATATCCGCACACACACTTATCTATCGGTATTTATCCGCCACCCAATCACCCAGTATATTAACTGCCCGCGATCAACTGGAAAAGTTACCAACTGTCAGCAAAGTCAATCCTCCTTAAAGTGCCATGTCTCGAGAGTTTCTCCGGAAAATCCACACTGACCCAAACATTTTAATGATGTTCAACTGTTCCAAAGCCTAGACATATTTTCCGTCTATCCATCTAATTTGCTCTCAATTCACAATAATACAATTTACGAGAGCGAGATAAAATTGAGAATTTCCATTTAGATCTAAACTAAACAATACAACACAGCATCTGACCGATTCAAGCTGACAATAGAACAACATTCTCTCGGTTCTGAGCATTTGCATGCACAGCTGCTGCACATATAATTCGCTTGTGCGCCGATGGCAATGTTACGCGTGTGATTGTGCTGTTGTGTCGTGTGCGAGAGTGTGCCATGCGAAACAATATGATAAATACGGCGCGCGTACGTTTGGGCTTCAGGGTGGTTCTGGTCGCCGGAAATATATTGACCGAACGTGACAAAATTCCGGGCGTTATTTGATTGCGCACAGCGCGCACGCACGAACGCTCCAACGCCCGGATGCTGGCGCATAGCAGCATGCAAGTGTGTGTGTGTGTGTATTTTATGCACCAACGGCGATCGATGGGACATTTCCACTCGCGCCGAAATTGTGCTATATACGGGAAAATATATATCGATGCTGAATTTATCCTTTGTACACAGCTATCATATTAGCCTAGCTCCTAGCTCCACATCGTTTATCAACATGCTTTGTATATTCTTGGAAATCGACGGTTAAATGGATGTAAACGCAATGGATCCACACATTCCAATTCTGAGGAGAGCGTATGCAACAAACTGAGTTTCGGGCGCAACGTGCGATAGAGTCCAGATGTCGGAAAAAGGTCGGATAGACGAGCGGCTGACCACTTCGAAGCGGGCTGTCGGTTTCGGGTGCGGTTTCGAGCATCAGCGTGCGTCCGTGCGTGTTTCACGTGTATCTCGCAGTGAATCATGAATCCATCCGGCGCGAGCTTGTTAGTTCATGGACTGACCGGAGTGTGAGTTTGTTTGTGTGCGTGGCGAACGTCGATGCTGCTGCTGCTTCCGAGACCGGTCCAATGCATGAGTTAGTCTGTTTGCGATGTGTACAATCAACTTCATTACTCGTGTCTGTGGGTGTGTGTGTGTGTGTTAGTGTCAGGTGGCAGATGTATACAAATATACACATTTCCTGACCGCTGTTCAGCCAAACCAAAGGCGATACAGTAGCCATGTTCAACTACTTCCGTTATCCGAATTATTACCTATACTAGAAGATTGAATAGAACGGTAGAGATAAGTTCCTGAAAACATCGTGTAAATTTAGACCGTAACAAGGTATGCTATAAACATGAGCATGAGCATGAACATTAGAAGAACTAAACACTATTATTGGACAATTTTCACAATCATGATTTAGAACTGTTTTTTATATCGGCTTCAGCACCGAAACAAGTTCGACTATATATCATGCACAAACAATTTGCAATTTTTCACATTTAGGTATTTTGTGAGAAACCATTAGTTTTTTACTTCGATTTTAACTTCTTTCATTGAGTGATGATTTTTTCAGATAGTGTATAGACAAATTATAGGGGAGGGTGGGGCAAATCGCGCCACTTTTGATATTTTTACATCTCTGAGATAGCAGAAAGACTTAGTGTATCTTTTAACGACCCTATGTTATAGCCCACACATCTGGCTACAACTTGACCTAATTTTTATTTTTTTATAAGTTATAGAAGTGTCTCAAATATTGAGTTTAAAAAAAGATGATTTGCGGCGCGTTTTGCCCCACGGTGGGGTAAAACGCGCCGGCAGTGGGGCAAATTGCGCCTTATCCGGAAACGCGATTTTAACGCGGTTTTGTTGCTGAAAATAATGTGGGAAACATGAAAGTGAACATTTAGTCACCAAACTGTTGTATAATATTTATTCAGAAATCGAAAGAATACAAGTTATTTGTATTTTCAATGTATAAGATCAATGTGAACTTTTACCATTCGCTTTTAAGTGGGCGACCTTGTTTTTTTGACTCGCCTGCATTTTTTCTCTAGTTTGCTTATTCTGATCTGCTCCTCATATGCTCGTTCTTTCATATACTCAGAATCAGTGACGAGCAGTAACGGGACGTTTCCTACCCCGCTGTGAAGATAGTTTGCGTGTTCTCTGAGGTTTTGGGTACGGGCGATTCGATTCAAGAGCGTGGGCAAAATCAGGCTCGTCGTCTGCTATGCCCGCTCAGAAGACCCTTCGATAACAACCTTATTACAACACTCAATACATTTATTGCGTGCGTGTTTTCTGTGTGAGATTTTTTGAGGAAATCAAGTATGTGTGAGTGCTTGGGAGACGAATATGACGCGACAATGATGAAAAGAGCTCGAAAAACAACACAAACATACCAAACCGTTGGAAAAAAACATTACAAAAATGTACAGGGCAATAAAAATCGAAACCAACGCGGCGCGTTTTGCCCCACGGAAATCGGCGCGATTTGCCCCACAGGTATATTATCCTGTCTTTAACGCCTGGTTCTGAGAAAAACTAACATTTTTTCAAACCGATTTCATATTCATGTTCAGCACACTCGAATTACTATAAAAACATAGTTACATTCAATTCCATGAAGAATAAGTCGTCAATAGTCGATATTTTCTGACACTGGAATATTTACGATCCGTCGACAAAAACAAACTTTGTCTTATAAACAACAAACCATACTCACAATCGTGATGGGCTCACTGAAGTTTCTTCCTCGCCACCAGATCCATCGATGATAAAATGTCAAGTCTCTAGCGGTAACGATCTAGATGGTATTTGAATTTGAAGATTTCACGAGTGGCGCGATTTGCCTCACCCTCCCCTAATCAATTCCAATTAGTTCGAGTGTTCGGACATTATTCTAGTTATCTTCAGTGAAAAGTTAAAAAAAGAAACACTGATATTTGTAGAGTGAAAAATGTTCGGTTACACTCTCCATGAAAAAAGGAATTCCGGTTGAGAGACCATAACTTTTAACTGCAGTGAACTAGAACAATGTCCGTACAAAATGACCTCTTCCCATTCCAAGTCCGATAACTCAAAGTACAAAAAATCGTATCGGTGCCAACGACTCCGACTCCGTCACGACAATTATTATCGAAGATAAAGCTGTTGAAAAAACAGCAAAAAATCAGTTTCTATGAAGTGATAATTTAATTGTTCCCGCAAATGTATGAATAGGAATGAAACTGCGCACAAATTCTTTTCATTTCTTTTTTTTTCCAAATTGCTCGCGTCTTCAATTCACTTGATATTTTCTCCATATATTTCAAAATCAATCTTTTTACGCAGGTCTCACCCAGAGCAGATTCTTTTTAATGACGATTCTCAACGAATTAAATATAATGACATAATCACAAATAATGCTATGACATAATCACAAATAATGCTAATATCTAGATGCATGTACTTTTGTGACGTTAGCTAGTAGTAGCATGCAGCAATCGCACACACACACACAAACAAACGTACACACAATCATTCCGCAGGCACACACACACACACACACACACACACAAATACTTATGCGCGAACGCGCGTGCGCAGTACAACGCTTTCAATTATGCTCAAACAATATTTCAACGGCGGCGGCGGCAGCAACGAACGTGTGGCGGAAACGCTCTCGTCGGTGAGTTGGTTGCAGGGCGTCTTTGGTGGGGTGGCAGGGCGGCCAGAGAATTGCTTGGTCGACACTGGTGACTGTGGCTGGGAGCTACAGATGCTGGGCAGTAGGCGAACTTTTTGCGAGAATTTGTGTATTCAGTTCGAAAACGTTGCTTGACTTGGAATATTTCAAGACATATTTTGCGCTTTTTTTTGTCTGTGTCTTACAATATGAACAAATATAAAAAAGGAGACTAGAAATAATTTACCCATTTCCGGCGGTACATAAAATGGTTTGAACTTCTATCAGGTGTACAACCTTGCTTCCGCCGTTTTTTTGTCCAACTTAGAGAATGTATTGTGAAGAAACGGCTAATATATTTCTTGTTAAAAATACTGACAATAGCTAGATATTATTTTTTTACATCTTTATGGTAGCATACGAATTTTGTGGTCTTACAACGGGTCATATATTATAGCTATTTATGGAACAGCTAAATTTTTCACTTATTCGTGAAAACGGGAGTCCCCGTCAACGAGGCCTAGGACTATAGATCGGGACGAGTAGTATTCGGATGGAGCCAAGTCCGGAGATTACAGCGGGGGGTTGAGCTCCCATTTCGGACTTCCAATGTATTATTTGACAATTTTTGTGATGAGGTGTCGAGCATTATCATACAGGAAAATGACGCTTTTATTCAATTGAGGCCTATTTTCTTTCAGTGATCGACTCATACGCATCATGTTCGTTCGATATCGATCTTCTGTATTGATTGCTCTTTGCACCAGCCCGTAATAACACTTCATTCACATTTGGTCAAAAGACAGAAAGGCACAATTTTTGGAGCGATGAATTCACTCGCGACAAGGTTTTAATCATCAAGAGCAGCCTCGCCGTAAGTGTCTGAGCGCATCGATGAGCCTTAGCCTTACTGGTCTTCGATTTAAATAAGAAAATCATGACTTCCCGCAAATGTCTAATATTTGGCTAGAACGCGGACCTGTTCAATTGAGAATAAGTTCGTGATGCAAACTGATAAGGATCTATGTTTTTATGCCATTAGGTACACAGATATACAACTGATATACAACGATTTTTATCAATTTCCATCATCAGTACGACAGCTTGAGACCGATATACAGAAACGGCGGGAGCAGGCAGTACACCTAATATACAACCTTACGTCATAATACACCTAGAAAAATGCAAACGTGTTCGCCTATCTATTCAGGGACATCCATCCAAATTGTAATGATATGAGGAATGATCATTGTACTTTATGTTTTTTTAAATATAGAGAAATTGTTGAGCGATTCCGACATTGTTCCAGTTTACTCCAGTGAAAAGTTATAGTCTCCTAAACAGACTCGGAATTTCAATTTTTTGTATACAAGCAATTTATTAATATTTTTGATGGACCAAATGTCTGCATAGTTTTATTACCTTCAAATCGAGTATACGCACATTGTTCGATTTTTTGTATAGAGAGGAAAGTCTCACATTTTTCTCCATACACAATATTTGACCATCAATGACCATCACTCTGCACTAGGTTGAACTAGAACAAGTCCGTAATAAACTCATATCAATAGAACTGAAATAGTGCATCAATTATTTTCATTAAAACAAAATCTTGAGGGTTCATTCTTCCTTGATTGAACAAAGGTGTTCTTCGTTAGCGCGTATTACTCAACTGATGTGAGTTCAGTCATAAACTTTTGTTCAACATAATTGTCTGCGATTCGAGAACTTTAACTTACAAAATGTTCAAAATCGAACTAGCCTCTGCCATCCGTTTACATGGTCCTTACTTGTTCATAATTGTAATATAAATATTGTTTATTACCGATTCAATCAAGAAGAAACGCAAATATATCATCGGCACTTATATATATATTTCAAGCTATTCGTCGTTAGAAATTATGATGTCTCAAAGTCTCAACGTTAACATTCAAACGAAGCGGCTCAGCGCATAACGGTCATTACATCCGGAATCGCCGAATGAAAAGAACGAAACGAGCTTTTCTAAGCACATGTATCCATAAAAATGTTGCCAAGTACTAGATCATTAAATCAGCTGTTCGCAGAATCACAACCGAGGGGCGGTTTACTCTAGTTAGAGGTGCACAACACCTTTTTTGTATTCGGAATATTTTCAAAGATATCCAAAGACTTCCGTAAATTTCCCTATGAATACCAATATATCCATTGTTGTTTTTTACAATAATAGTGATTTACAAATCATAACAAAGTTCCGAATATTTCCAATTATATCCGATGCATACCGATATGATTTCCCATGATTTTCGGTGATATTCCGTGATATTCCGAGATTTATCAAGATTTCTTTGTGTGTATCCATTTTACCAGAATGGACGGCCCCTCGGGTATCAGCGGACGCGCGCGCGCGAACATCTGTTCAGTGTCAGAGCGTGCGTGTGTTTTCGTGTCTTCTGTATTTATATTCACATTCACGCTCTTCTCAGAAGCTCGCGCGTCGCGCGCAGTTCGCAATCGGAGAAGGAAGAGGCTGGGTCGTCGCTTTCGTTGTGCGCGGATCGTCGTCGTGCCAAATTGTATCAAGTGCGTTCGTGTTCTCGTTTGTTTGATTAGAAGTATAATTATAATCAGCAAACACGGCTGACTTGTGACGTGTTGGTTTGTGCTACATTTGTAATCTACAATCTACTGCAATCTGGGTGCGATTTCATCTCGTCTTCGTCCAGAACTGTGCAAATTACACACACACACTCACACATTTGGCACACTGTGCAAATATCTGCGGGAAAATCAATAGAAAACTGCGCGTATGTGCGTGCTTGCGTGTCATCATCGCCGCGCAGATTCGATCAGAGCAGTAGAGTGTGTTGTTTATGTTCATGGGGCAGTCCAAATGGGCAGCAGCTCTCGGCTCTCGGCCCCATTCATAAATAATGTAGTATAAGGCGGTGTATCTAGTAAGTGTGTATTGAGTGCGTGTGCTTGTACCTTTTTGTGAGTAACCAGCAAACCATCAGCAAACAAGCAAAAGAGAGACTCCGCCAGCACCGACCGAAGTAATAATGTAACACGATTACCGCGTCATCATCAATTACACCTTCTCTTGTGTGCATGTGTGTGTGAGTGTTTGCGTGTACCATGCATGTACCTGTTTGTGTGCACGATGGCGTTTTTCTGTGTGTGTCGCAAGTTGCGGAATATACCACCCCAATTTGTTGAACTAAACCATACAAAAAAATCAGATTTCCAAAGTTTGCGACCATTTTTGGATGACTCGCTAAAATAATCGGATCATTCCAATGATACAGTTTTGTTGAATAAACATAATTTTATTATATACACAAAAAATCGCGTGACAAAAGTCTCATCTTCGGCTGACTAGTACGTCCTAAACAAGAACGCTCCGTTTCATATGGAAAGTAAACGAGCGCTGAATCGATCGGTTCGAACGACGAGGATTTGAAGACAATTCCATTTTCTTTCATATGAATATTCACATATTTTTCTAGGTAAATCCAGTGAAAAGTTGTAGGCTATATTCCATACAAGAAATACAGATTTTATCATGTTAAATGTCTTGGTCTTGGTATTTTTGTATCGCGAATGAAATCGAATATTTTCCCAAGAAATATTTTCCTCTGTATAAAGGACATAACGGTTCACTGGACTGACTTAATAAAACCGCATGTGTGAATACTCGAAGGAACGAGAATACAATTTTCTCCAATTTGCAATTTGGCAATTTGGCATCTCTTTAAAAAGTCTTGTATCCTGGGGATGCTGGGCCGTTGAGTGACCACCAAATTAATGTTTTCCGCATTTCTGAGGCCCTGCATTTTTTATGACATTATTGTCCAGATTGACAATAGACACGGAACAATTATGATTTTTTCTACATACAAAATATTAAATTTAGGCCTTCCCGAACGAAATTGAAACATTTTTAGACTGTTTTTGTTGGTGTAAGATAAGATTACACAACAACAAAAAAGACATTCACATATACAGCTCTATATTGCGATTTTGCGATTTTATATGCTTAAACTAGTATATGATTCAATGATGTTTATTCAACAAAACAGCACCATTGGTATTCTCGGATATTATTATAGTAGCTTGTCCTCCAAAAATGGTCACAAAATTGGAAAATTCGATGTTTGTTAGCATGGTTTAAGTCAACTAATTGGGGTAGTATGTGAGCTGCAGTCGTTGGAACAAGGCAGCACCCAGAAAAACTATCGACGCATATTTTGTTCGTGATCGCCTCGAACATCACCGACAAGACACACCTTTTCTTCATGTCACTCGCCAAGAATTCGTGTCACTCATCGCACGCCCCAAATCACTAAAATCGCGCGGAATATTTGCATTCGCAGATAAGCGAGAAACGCACACACACATCGGCAAGCAGCGAGCAGCAGCGCCGCGATGCGCTTCAATAAGCAGGAGCTGGCGACGCTGGCGCAGCAGCCCAGCAACAAGTTCGAGCGCGAGGGCACGCTGTTCATCACCGAGCGCCAGGACGGATTCTTCAGGCGCACCGAAGGTAGGCTGCACGTTGGAGGAACACACGAACAAACATACACAGAAGCCGAGAAATCATCGGCTGAGTGTTGGGACAAAAAACGGTGATTGTTCTGATCGGAACGCATGAGACGTCACAATTCTGGCGAATTCAAAATTATATAAAAATCGAATAGTTTTGTTGAGTATCAATTCATAGTGAAAATATGTATTTAAGTGTTATTGAACCTAGGTTAGCTTGATAAGTAAATTCATAAGTGGCAAAATGAAATATGGTAGTTTGGACTTTCCTCAATTTTAACGAAATTCATTAAGCTTGATACGATTATTAACCTGGTCGTTGACGCAGGACAGACCAAGCATTATTCAAAATGTGACTTTTTCTTGTTAGTCTATAGTGATGCTATATACGTCCATACAACCGATTTAAATTGATTGTGTCTGCAATGGAGCCGATCGAATTGGAAAATCGGGAACTTTTCAAACATGGTCGATTAAAATTACAATGATTTGTTACTCAAATAAATATCAATTATTCTAATTGGATTTTTATTGTTCATCCCAAACAAATGAAAGAATTGCATTCTCACCTAACATAAAGAAAGAAAAGAGAAGATCCTGGAGCAAGTATTTTAACTCTGTAATATACTATTAGTCTCTCTTCACATTCAACTCGTTTAGTTCTCCGAATCATCGACACTATTTAGTTTTTGACCGATGTGGACATACGCAGCAGCAGCAGCTATTTCGAGCTTAGTTTTCTAATGCCCAAATGATCATGCAACAAATATCCATATTCATCAAACACTTTTGTTGATGTTAGCTATCTCCTGCAATTCTAGTTTTCCATCGGACAAAATCATGTCTTTAATCTCGATATTTTTTTCGGAACAACTGCCTCATTTATCCGCCTGTCGATGTCCGTAAGACCTTTTTTGAAGTCAGCAACATATTTTATGATAGTTAATTTTTCTATAACTACTAATCAATCACTGTTTTGACTCGACAGTATATTATTTTACTAAATAAGAGTGTTTTTTTATATTACGAACATATATTTTTAACCATGCAGGAAACAACAAAACATTGTTAGAATATGATAGCTATAATAACTTAAGCACTTGTTGTCAAATTGACTTGAGATTTCGACACATTTCGTATTATATTAAAACTTCGCGAAAAACGCGTTCCTTATCTGTCAGACTGGAGACTCAATGACAAATGTGTTAAAAACGTTAACAAGCTATGGATTCTATTTAGGAGCTAGAGTAGTATGTTATTCACGCGAAACGTTCACATGACATCCTAATTTCTAATCGAATTAATTATGAATTATCAACTCACTGGTCTTCCACGAAACAACATACCCACCATTCCCAAACACAGGCTCGCGTCTATCTGCTCTCCTCCGGCTTCTCGCTGGCCTTCGGCTCGATGTTCGCCAAAACCTACCGGGTGCATCGCATCTTCACGCACAGCGACGGCGGAGGTGTGTGCAAGGCGAAAATGCTGCGCGACACGCAGCTGATTTCGCTGGTGTGCGCGCTGCTGCTGTTGGACGGGCTGGTGGTGACGCTGTGGGTGGCAGTGGATCCGATGCAACGGCATCTGAGCAACCTGACGCTGGAGATCAGCGCGACGGACCGGAGTGTGGTGTACCAGCCGCAGGTAAATCGGTGAAGATGACGAAGAGCGAAGAAGACGATTCAAGGAATTGTGAGTGCGAGTCGTTCAGTAAGCGGGTGTTTGGAGATGTAGAACATGCGGCGTATACGATTACACGTTTATCCGGATGGGCCGCTTAGCGCTAGGTGGTTGAGTGTTGTTGATGGAGCAAGCATTGAGCATTCTGAATTTCGGATCTGCATTTGAACGAGTGTATTCCGCTTTCAGCGACATATGTGAACTGATGATTCCGATGATGAGCATTGTACATATAGTAGAGCAAAATAGGCTAACGCAGTGCTGTTTTGAAATAAAAAATGGATTTGAAAAAAACGAAATCTCGAGTTATGTAAATGTTTGAATATTTACTACACATGACTCATGATTTTCATCGTGAAGTTTTACTATATATTGGTATCATGTCGTTCTACAGGATGCGCCATATTTGATGGAGCTATGAGAACATCGAATAACTTCAACATTTTTCAGCCGATTTTCATTAATTATTCGTTATATTTTTATTTAGTCTATAGTCTATTACAATTTGTTGGGACTAGATTTTGAATGCTTATCGGAAATGTCTGCAATTCATCGTATGATTTTCATTTTTTTTATTATCGCCAATTTACACATTTGTGTAAAATTTTGATCAGAATGAATATTGAGACATCATCAACATGACGTTTATTGTGAACCAATGTTGAAAAGAACTGGTACAAGTGCTGTGATGGACCGATTCTGAGAAACATAAAATGTCGTATTGTCACAACGACGCCTCTAAACCCCTCTAGACTCGTTGTTGTAAGATTCTTTGGAATGCAAATTGTACGCCAGTATGCCTCAGACTATAGACGAGCTTAAGGAAAAATTTCGTGCAGAAATGATCGCTACACCGCCCGAGATACTGAACAAAGTAATGCAAAATTCAGCAAATGCAGGACATTTTTCAGTTGCCATTGAAGGGGGCCATTTGATAGATAATTCAAAACTATATCCAAACAAATTGTACAGGTCCAAATAAAATTAAAATATTGTTTTTATAAAAATCGGTT
>JANTBZ010047376.1:0-11007 GCA_024741255.1 Exechia fusca
CTACAAACGTGTTCGGATAATTAATTTGCACTGCGATGGAAAATCGCAGTCGGATATTGTAAGGACCCTGAAGACTGAGAACGTGAACCACATATTGGTCTATCGCAAAATATTTCATCACAACAAGACTGGCAGAGATGGTATTTGACAAAAATATAGGACAAAAAAGCTGATACAAAGGGTCCGAAAAGTAAAGAGTAAAATCAAAAGAAGTGCACGGCAGACTGAACTAAAAATGGCAAAAAGTGCTCTAAATAAGGGATCCGAGAGTTCGGAGGAAACTCATAATAAAGATTGAATTGAAGCCAAACAAAATCTAAAAAGTGCATGTCCTCACAGTAAAGTAGAAAACACAAAGACTACAAAGAGCGAGAGAGTTGTCTCGTCCGACTGTCAGTGGTGAGTTTCTATGATTATTCATCTTGTACAAACAATTTTGCACGGCCGAACCAGTGAAAGAAAAGTAATATGATCGAATTATGATAGAGTGAAGGTCCTACGATAATAAAATCAGAGCTTGAGAAAAGACACCACATCTACGAAGCCTGTCTCTGTGATGGTATGGACTTCCGTGTTGGCGGAAAATCGCTCTAAATTGGTGTTTCTGGAGTCTGGGGTAAAGGTTATTAACACGAAAAGTCGATAGCAGTCGTTAGAAGTTGTATTCAAGTATTTGACACAAAAAGTCCGTAACAAAAAGTCCGTACCATTTACATTCATGTGAGACTCTACACCATCACATAAAGCTAATTTCAATAAAGATTGGCTGAATCGTATCGTTTCACATCACATCGTTTCACATCATTACAAACGGTCAGCGAGCAACTCGATTTCTAAAATATTAGTCAGCATAACTACGACCAAGGGCGGCCATCGAAAAGTGTTTTGTATAAATTTCGAAAAACAATTTCTGGAACTGAGAAAAAACAATATGATTTTCAGGATAAAGGATTCATTCTTTTAATTCTCTAGTGCACAAACAGGAAACGTAAAATTCGACGTTTTTGAAGTGCTCCAGTTCGAACATGGTTAAATTAAAAAAAAAAAATCGTTTTCTCTCGTACCTGAAAACATTTAAACACAAAAGTTAAGCCTTTATTTCATTTCGTCCAATATTAGTTTGTAATTTTAACCTCGTAAAAATCGTGTTTTTTTGCAAAAACAATTAATTTGGCCTTTTTGCCGAATGTTCATTTTCGAAGGGTTACCGCCGGCAAACCGAATGTACATCATAAAAAAGATTGATTGCAAATTGTCGAGAATTCTATCATCTATAAGCAACAACAAAAAAATCTTGAGAAAAAGTCAAGGTGTTCGAATTGGAGTCCTTCAAGTGAGGTCCGTCTACAGACGGACTGTGCACTAGTGGGTTAAATCTCACTCATCAAATTGTACCCATCACAACTCGGATCAACTGTACCCACAACTGTGAACATGAGAACCCACGAAGCCTGCACATCGTACATCGTGCTGGCTGGCTGGTCACGGGTCTCAACTCAACGCAGCAGCAGCAGCAATGTGACGACGCGCCATAAATAATTAATTTACCGATTAATTATAAATTGATTTTCCCGCAATTCCCTCGCGCTCATTTGCACGTCTGCACGCGATGCGATGCGCAGCATCAGCCGCATTTAGCCACAAATCGACGCGACATCAATACCACGAGATCCAGTTGTCCGACGACACACAGACACACACACACACATATGAACACGCTCGCACTGCGATTCCCGTATGCGAGACTGCATGCTGCATGATGCGACTCATTCCGGTATGCGGAAAATCGAGCGAGCGCATCCCAGCGCGCACTCCACAATAATTTGTTGCTCGTTAAAATGCCGACGCGCGGCTGCTGCGGTGGCGGCGGTGGCACGCAGTGGCCGCTTTTTATTGGGCCCGTGTCGCTCGCTCGCTCGCTCGTACGTGCACATTTTAATGCCATCGTCGGCGGGGTCGTGAATTAGCAAACTATCATAAGAATACTAGCGGGTTTTTGTGTCTGCGCGCATTGCCATTTCTTTGTCGTGACACACGTGAGGAGCGTTCGGTGACGAGCCTGCGCCGAATTGTGTGCGTCACCTTCGCAGCGTCGAATCGAGAATTATAGTACGTTACACATGGGAGGATAAGTTTGTAGGATGGCATAGTAATGGCGCTTGGTTTTCACGAATTATGTATCATACCCGTGAACATTTCGTGATAATCGGAATATTTTGTATTAGTTTACCAGTTAAAATTACTGGAATCAACTGTTTTGCTTTTGGCGGCTCTGAACATGGTTCTTCGACGACTCATATGCATATGGTGATCAACTGCGAAACATCCCAAAAACAAGCAAGAAATCACGAAATATCAGTAGCGATAGTTCAAAATTGGGATTTTTCGTCATATTCTGATGGCTATAAAAAGAAAACTATGAAAGATATCGTGTTAAGATTTTTGTCCATCACTAGCTACACATGTACCCTATCATTCTGTGAATTTGTGGATCTTATACTAGAGTCCTCCCCCTCCAGCGATGAATACAATCCATCGACCCATTTTCCTACTTTGGGATTTTATCGTCATATTCTGATGGCTATAATAAGAAAACTTTGTGGACCTTCCACTTTGGAAATAAATATTTGTGGATATCTTGTCGATATTTATACCCAGTTTTCCACTTGTGCCTGTGCCTGTAAGTACTTCACAATCTTGTGGAAAATAATTGTATGTGGAAGATTAAGGTTTCACCTTTCCAATGATGTATAACATTAACCAAATTTAACTCTTAAACTATCGCTACTGGTATGTATGGGGAAGATATGGACATAGTCAAAATACATTTCTAATAACGTTTGTATTCATCAACAGATTTCAATAGTCATTAGCTTGTATCATCAGAAATAAAATGAACAAGAGGTGGGGCAAACGGTTTTATCAATTTGCAAGTATTTCGATTTATTTCCTATTTCTTGTGTTTTGTTATGAGGAAAATTAATTTAAAGAGTGCGATTTTCCTATAGGTCTGTCATTTGTGACTGAACTAATCTATTTCGAGAAGCCTTCACAAGACATAAATAACCATATACTTACCACAGAAGATACATAATAGAAAAGAATCTAAAGACACAGAAAGTCTTAGGTCTATGGAGATTATCTGAAAAACTTATTTTAGAGCTCTACCTTATTTGGCTTCGTGAATTAGTGAACATTGGGATTGGCAACATATTTCGACAGGTGTATTTTGAAAGATTTTAATTCCTACTATAATATTGATAAAACCGCCTTTGTGGCGTCATTAGTAGTTTATCCTACAGGCTTATCATCTTAGGCGTTATGCTCATGTGCATGTGACTATTTAACGTGGGCTTCCGCGACGCGGCGCTTCTTGAACCGAGACCCCGACCCCGTCTGCGACGACATGAAACCGCACGATCAACTTGTTCGATGCAAGCAACGTTGGCGTGTCTCCCATTTAATTCTATTTAAATTGAATCTTATGGCGCTCATGCATGAGCCAGTGTCGGTGCCAGCGCATGCATTTAGCGCACGCAGCAGCAGCGCTTCCATAGAAAAGCGCCGCCGCCGCCACCGTCGCTTATCTACGATGGCGATTGGCAGCAAAGCGACGCCAATGGCAAATGAACATCGAAGTTAAATGTGCGCGCGCAGGCTGGCATCGTCTTGGTAGTAGTAGTCGGAGTCGTCGTCTGGCGATCGCGTGCATTTGACAAGTAACCGCGTAATGTGTGTTACGTGCGCCAGTTTGAGTTGGTGTAGGGTAACGTTGGGACGTTTAAGCATTGTAAATTCTAATTCAAATTCAAATCTTCAAAAAATCTGCCAGTCGCTATTGGCTACATTTTTGGTTGGAAATTGTTGCCATGTATCATTGCAATGGCTCCCACTGATCTGTTATTCCAACAAGTTTTGCACATGTTGAATGTACATTGCTGAAATCTAAACTTGCATGAAATTGTGATTCTTTGAAATTTTGTTGGAAATATAAGTCACACAAAAATATGAATGGTGCACTTTTGTTCAATAAACATTCTTACATAATTCTCAAAAATATCGTTGAAGAAAAGTCCAACCTGTTGCTAAATTCGTCCCAAGAAAGACCTCTCCGTTACAATATAGAGAAATAGACGAACTAATAACCATGAAGACAATTTTGTGTGTACAATGTTATTATCTTTTGATTGAGAATACACACATTGTTCTCTAAGTCACCCCAGAGAAAAGTTACGGTTTCTAAACCAAACACGAAATATGACAATGTTGACAATTATATTATCCCACTCTTCAAACTAAATATTCAAGATTGGTTGATATGCTACGACTTTTCACTGTAGTGAATTGAAGCTATATATACTCGATCAAAGGTTAATGAAATTTTGCACAAATCCTTTCCGATGGAAAACAAATTTAAAAAAGCTTGTGTATTCAATTCGCTCGACAAATGCTCCATATTTCGGAAAACAGACTCATCTCAACATTTTTTTAAATATAATTCTGTCATATTTCGACGGATTCAGTACAAATTGAGGTTTTATGTTTTTGAGAGTAGTCTGTTCGGTCGGGTGATTTTTTCCCGGAGTCCTAGTTTGTTGAGTCTGTTACGGTAACTTATTTATTGGACACACATCTACACAAAAACAACAACGGAAATCCTCCAATATTCCTCCAATATTCCAAATAAAGATAGCGCTTGCTGGAGAAAATCATAGCACGGTCGCAATTTTCCGATGTTCAAGGATCAGCCCTTAACCCTGTCTTTGTCGCATTGATATTCAAATTCAATTTTCTGTCCAAGACTCCCACGACCGAAGCAGTAGTGATATGATCTATGCAGAACACACCAAAAATAGTTGGAAAATAAATAGCTCGTAAATCGGATATGCCGCCCTATTCAGGGCCTTTTCTTGTTATTTGTGGTAACAATCAGAATTTATGAAAGATTGACAACTCATTGAGGACCATACAAACGAGCCTCTTGTGACATTGGGTATTGGGTGTATATGTTTGTTCGTAATTATGATTTCACCCGAATTTTGCAGACACGGATGTATAGATCATTTTCAAGAGCAGAGTCTGGTGTATGTGATGACCTTTTTTTCTAGTGAGGTACCCAAAGCGCAGACGAACATATTCTAGGAGAAAGTATCCGCATAGAAGGCCTCTACCAATCGTTATGAACGCAAGTCTAATTAGCTAGTAGGCATTCGTAAGTATAATGCCACAACTGTAATTCTCATTCAGGTCTTCACTCATTAAGTTATCATATCATCTATCGGACGACAACATATTTGAACAAGAAAGTGGAGCCTTGCGAAACAATTTCAATGTTTGACAATTTCAATTCTCAATTCGGTCGAATATATTTTGAAGGCCAAATAGAACAGGTGCAAATTTTACTCTCCTGCTGAAATGCCCCCACCCTGCTCTATATGTGTTGGCACTGCACTTGTGCACGCTCTGTGACTATATTACACACAGTAGTGGAGACTCGTCGTCGTCGTCGTCGAGTTGGCGAGTCGTTGGCGACGCGACTCGGTGCAACACGCTGCTGCTGCTGCTGCCGCTGTGTGAGTATCGAAGAAGGCATTAAGCAATTACAAATTAAGTTAATTGCAATTGCCGCTTGCCGCACCACGCGTTCGCGCACGTCTGTGTGTGTGTGTGTCGCGCGCTCGCGATGTATGTACTCTCGCGACCGATGTTCGTACATACGCGAACACATTGCGCGCGGAGTTGTGTTCGCTCTGTTGTATACTGTTGTGTACACACTCGGATATGTTGGCATTGGCGAAGTGCAGCAGCAGCAGCAGTTGGATCGGCCTCCGCGCGCGTTCGACCATCGCGCAAGGAGTGCGCGCATTGCAAAACGTACAACCTATCTGTGTATACGATGCACACACACGGTAGCAGCAGCAGCAGCAACTTTGCCAATTACACCGAGCGAATTACACCGAAGCCAGAGCACGCGTCGCGTCGCGATGTTGTCGCCGTCGTCGCTGTCGTCTTCAACGGTGTTGTTGTCGCTAACGATGTAATGGGGAATATTTTAATTTAATGCGAAGATCGTGCGACATCGCATTGTTGGCGTGCGATCCGGTGCGTTGGGCAGGCGGTGTAGGTGAGTAGGACTAGATATAGTAGCGACATGCGATCTTTTACCGCTTTTCAATGACAATATTTCTTCAGTATGTCAATATTTCGATTTGAATACTGACAAGTGAATAAGGACATGAAGTTATTGTCGTTCATCGAAGTTCGACCCCAATTGGTGAAATATGAGCAGTTAAAACAAAATGGTATGTGAGTAACGGAATGAATATCTACCGGGCGAATAACTCTTAAATTGGGATCAATAGACATAAAGTATTTGAGAATGAAATGAAGGTTATTCAATTGTGTTTCGTTTGGTATATGATGCAGTTTTGTGTTTTCGACCCAACCCGAGATATTGCAAATTATTCATAACAACTACACAAAAAACTTGAAAAAATCACAACAAAAAACTAATCCATGGAATAAAAAATCATTATGATGTTCGTTTTTAGGAGCACAAAACACATAAGAAATGTCATATTTGAAGCGAGTATTTTCTTGGTGTCGGGTGGTGTAATGAATATTATGAAAACAATTCTTCAAAAATCGAATAATGGATATTGTTCGTTAATCCATTCGTTCATCCACGACAGTTAATTTCGAATAATAGTATGAATCAGTGGATTGAATCGACCTTGACTAGATTCTAGTCGAGATTATTCGTGACTCCGATCGCTCAGACAGAACGGTAAGATTTTCTAATTACTAAATCTAAATTGAATCAACTATGCAGCATAGGCGACGCGATGGTAGAGTGGGTAGCGTAGTCGGGTTTTGAAATCATAAAACGTGGTTCGAATCCCCGAAAACGACATTTCAAATTTATCAAACGCGTCGTCAGAACAAAAAAGACTGTGTAATAAGTAATAGACATAATTCTATGCACAAAAACAATTAGTTAGTGTGAGCAGACACGTAAATGTCGGCTTGACGGTTATCACTCTTTCAGTGTAGTTTAGCGCTGCTCTCGTTCTAGTGTAAGCTGCCTGTTTGAGTGAAACTTGTCGTGTTGATAAATAACCTGTAAAAAGCTTCGTATTTCAAATACAGCCGCAAAACACATCTTCATGGGTTGAATGGATGTACTATAGATGATGCAGAATGTTACGATTATTCAATATTTCGCAAGCAAGATCAGCAGGCATTTCACTCTATTCTATTCGAAATTCGATTTCATAATAACATTTTGTACAATGGTTTCAGTAATTGTCTACCGTACTCATTCAATTTAATTCCAATATTGAATAAATAATTCAAAAGAAATGACTAATTGAATTTAAAAAGTTCTATAATTATGCGCTCAACTCTGATTCCCACTTACGAAAAGGCGTATGTTTCGAACTTTAATTTCACACTGAATGTTGAAAGTCGATAAGAGTGCGCTCGCTCGCTAAGATGTTCCGACCCGTTCGCACTCGGCACTCCCAGGCGAAATTACTTTACGAACATCGTCGAGTAGCAACACACACTCTTCAAGTGTAAACTAGTTCAAGCTACGCTGCTGTCGCTGTCGCTGATGGCAATCGGTTTTAAAGTATTTCCTCGATGCCCATCAACACCAAGCTACATTCTTACTTTCTTGCTTTCCGATGCGACGACGACGCTGACGCTGACGACTTCGACGACGTCAACAACGCATTGCCACCTCTCCTGCTGCTGCTCTACTGCTCTGCTCCGATGCCAACCATTGGATAACTCGAACGCGCACACTCGCACACACCAAACTCGCACACCATCCCATCGCAAATAAGTAGTGCCGTTCATCGCCATCGACGACGACCGGGGCGTCTCGACGCCGGAGAAATACTACCGGATAGGAAGCACCATCGAGCTGAAGTGTATTATTGATAACATTCCGCAACGCGCCAACTACGTGATGTGGCGGCACGGCTCGCGAATCCTGAACTACGACACCATTCGCGGCGGCATTAGGTAAGAAGTGGCGGTGGTCGTTGCCAGTGGCCTAAGGGGGCGCCGCAGGCGCAGTGGGGCGCCGGCGTTTTATTGGAATTCCTAAATGAGTGAGCGCTGCTGACTGCGCGCGAGCGCGGTGGTCGAGCACGTCGCGAGCGAACATTCCCAAGACGAAGCCAGAAAGACGGTCCGTCGTCGGGTGATAGGGATAGGTCGAATTGGGTGTTGAATTGTGGGATATTTTGTGCAGTCAATTGTGTGATTTATGCGTGTGAGAATAAGATTCATTGGAAAGCAGCTGGGCGGGATGTACGGGGTGTCGCATAATTCGTAACTCTATTTTAGAACGCTATAACTTTCGCGAAAAGCCTTCAATGTTGTGCCTGTTTTCACATTTGTGAAGTGGACGCATTCAAGTTTATGTAAATTGAAACAGGATAATTATATCGGCTTTGTGTTCGTCGTCCCGGTCCTTGTGGAATTCATGTCTATTTTAACGTTTATATTAAAAAATTGCAGCAGTAGGTGGTGTGTGTGATTATGCTTCACTAATCTTGAACGTGTCAAAATAAACTCGTGAAATTAGAAAAAAATATCCTAAAAGCCCTGGGACGGTAATATTGGGTGATCTTTGAAAGCTGGATTTGCTAGCCAAAAACGAACGAAACGACTCGGAAATTATGAACTACACTGTTCGCTAGTTAAGGGATGGGAAAAACGTTTTAAATATCTAGTTATTTGATCCCGATATAGAGCTACTGGAATTGGTCAAATAGAAAAACAGTAGTTATCTTGCATATCAACGCTTATCTTCCATCATATCATACTTTCAGATGAAAAATCATTATTTTATTGGAGCTGGTTGATTTTGGAACATTTTATTGATCACTCCATTATTTTATTGTTCACTCCGAAGTTGATGATATTATTCGATACATTCGATACATTTTGGTCAAGCCGTATGTTAATTATATGAGTTCAATCAGTTCCATTAACTTTGAACTGTTTTCTCTACCTTGTTCCACGAGAAAAAAACACTATTCAATAACAGACTTACCACCGTGTTTGCCATGGACGTGTTATTCTTCTCGTTGACCCGACTTAATTTCGAACCTCACGTTGCAAAACAGCTCAACCTCCTGAAGCGTGCATAAGCACATTTTCACCGCCGCCGCTGCTGCTGCTGCAAAACACGGTCCTCATTATATTGAATGCTGTTTTTCCACTTTACAAACACAATGCCGCGCCGAACGCTAAACGAACACCTTCTCCCATTTTTCATCCCTCCGGCACCGGCACCGGCGCAGCGTCAAAACCGATATGTACGCCGGGCGCGCCGTCAGCCGGCTGTACGTTGCGAACGCGAACCGGGCCGACACCGGCAACTATTCGTGCACGCTGGGCGAGGTGGCGCGAGCGGTGGTCCTGGTGCACGTGCTAAACGGTACGTATCTACGACGACTATTGTTCGGTTCGTTCGCTCGCTCTGCCCTTCGATTCACGACTCGACGACGACTCTCGAGCTCGGTGGTGTAGAATTCTGTACTTCCGGGATAGCAGCGGTGTACACGAAAATATGCATGCGAGTTCAGACAATGATACTTCTGGCACTTGTTAGAGTGAGTTCCGTTTTCGCACTCCGAAACGCGGAGGAAATTGATCTGTGCGCTCTGGATTCGGCACCATGTTATTGTATTTAGGTTTATATCAATAGAGTTGAGGAACTCGAGAGTAGTGAAACGAGAGACGTGAAGTCGAATCAATCAATTGAGTAGTCAAGCAGGACAGGACAGGACTCGTGTAGTTCAGTTTTGACTAATGGCCTTTTTACGTTGACTACAAGATTCATACTTATAGAATTGAATTTTTCGAGAATGCCTGAGTGCCTGCACTTCGCTCATGTTTGGTGATAAAATCTACAGTTGACTGACATTTTCATACGTCTTCTGCCTGCGACTTCTTTGGGAATGTCAATATAAACTATGTTATACGGAACCAAGGTTTTGTAGAGCACATCCAAGATGTTCGTGAAATCAATCGTCATGTTGACTAGTTCGCCGCTAAGAATCAAGAAGCATTCCTGAATACATTTAAAATAAGATATGAAATGTTACTTGGTCTTGATTATAATAAAATAAAATAAAATTGTGAAAATAAGTCGATTCAAAGCCTCTGTAGAGGTCTTGGAAGCTTTACAATCTGGCGCAAAATTGTGTTTAGGCCTCTAGTGTTGGAATAAGCGGACAAGTTGTAGACGGTGCTTCTATGATATCTGATATTCTAATTTCTCCTCATACAATTATTGTAATAAGTACAAATATACAGGGTGACCAGATATAAACCGGACAACATTTGGGGCAGCCTGCCATGATGGTTACTTATCGCAGTGCATTTTTTTTTACTTTGTTGTATTCTCTGACAGTGTATGTATTAGACATTTCCTAAAAACCCAGTTAGAAGCGGTCCTTCATCGTTTAGAATGATGACGAAAAAAAGAAGTGCTATTTTGAAACTACTGTCATCGAATCGAGATATTGGGACTGAAAATCGAAATTTGTGAACATATAATCAAGGCATACAAGCCACAAAAAGTGCAGACCCTCACTTTGGAGAACAAGCGACAGAGGGCTCAAAAAAATACAAAAATAACGTCTGTGCCGCTGCTTCGAAATTTGAGTGCATTGATTTAAAAATAAATAAAATCCTCAATGATGAACAAGCGCACAATCATCAAAACGACCGAAACATGTGCACTGGACGTCCCAACAACTGTGCAGTCGTTGTAAATCGTCAAAACCCGTAGGCATTTGCGCCAAAGTAAAAAAAACCTCATTCTCGTTGAAAAGGGGCTCAAATTCAACCAAGAAGTATCGGCCAGACTTCTCCAGGGCATCATGCTCCCGTTGACACAGCAGCTTTTTGACGACAGACTTTAGACATTCCAGCAGGACTCAGCGCCGGCCCGCGAGGTCAAATTAAAACAAAGCGTGCAAA
>JANTBZ010047396.1:0-11004 GCA_024741255.1 Exechia fusca
ATTTCAGATCAGTTTTAAGAACTCACCGAACTCTGTCTTCCAAAATTCAGAGCCTTTATGCCATTTTCCATGCAATTTCCGTATATTTCCTTGGATATTACATATCACTATTCAAACTATTGGGCCCCTAGTAGTAGATTATTTTCGTCTTTCTTTTTTGCATATTTCAACGCTGTCAGTCTTGCTATCGATAACGTTTTTAGTCGATCGTCCAATGCTGGGCCTCTATTCGAAGTATGACAAAACTCTCATTGATTCTTACTAACTATACAATGCTCTAGGCTCTGTCAAATTTCCACATTGCTATCTTTGATCGTTTGGGAAATACAGCCTATTCAATATGTGTCACACTTATTCTGACGCAGGGTGTTCACGTGTCTGCTTGCACACGGGCAGAGTGATCGGTGTTTTTTCCACTCTGCGCTTTGAGAACTAGTTGTTTTGTGCATAGCAATCTGTCTATTAAAAATCAATTTCAACCAAAGGAATTACCTCTATTACTCGATGGATTGTCATACTATCGTTAAAAAAAAACAATTTCACTGGTAAATTTCGCTTGGAAGTCAATCATTCGATATTCGATATTTATTATCATTTTTCGTATGTTATTCCCAATGCATTGATTGGAGATGAATTATCGTGAAGAAAACACCAAACTCACATATAGGGCTGTAACTTTTGTATATGAGGCCAAGAGATCAACGTACCAAAAAAGCGTTAATAAACACCATAGCATTACATGGTATGGTTTTTTTTGTTCGTTGGGGTGATACTTCGGAAAAGTAACCAAGTAATTAAAGTAATATTAATATTATTCAGTTGTCGAGAAAAAATAATTACATTTAATGTGTGTATGTGAATGTCGAATGTAAATTTCACAAACATAATTTTCGTAGCTGAACAATGCGTGAAATCATGGGTTCAAGCACACAGTCTCCCGTTCTAACCACGATAATAAGTAAACTAATAAAAAGAATATATTACTTTCTCAAGTGATTAATAAAATATCGTCAGCTAACAAATATATCTGAAATGTACTTAATCATTTTTATGTTGTACTCCTCCATGCTCTGCAAGGTCTGGCTGGGCGAGAACACCGCCCTGCTGGAGCGTGTCATGCTCCGCATAACCACGACCACCGATCCGGACGTCCTTTACCGATCGCTGCAGCTGCTCGCCGCCAGCCTGTGCCATCCGATCGGGCTGCACGCGATGTGCTCGCTGCCGTTTCCGTTCGAATTCGTGCTCGCCACCGCCGATCAGTCCGAGTATCCGAGCACCCAGATCGCTGCGCTGCAGCTGCTGCACGCTCTGGCCGAATGCCATTGCAACAGCTATTTGGCGGATTTCAATACGCCTGCGTTCACGGCGACGATTTTCTCGCTGCTGGAGAATTATGTGGCGTACGAGCTGCACGACGATGCGCTGGAGCTGCTGCTGAAGGCACTGCTGCACGTGCCCGAACTGTTGCGGCGGTTTCTGAGCGAGTGCTTGGCCCAGTTTATGGCGTATTTCGTGACGACGAAACATCATCGGCTGAAGGCGTTCGATGTGCTGTGTCGGCTGTCGGCGCATGCGGCAGCGAGGACGGCACTGCATGCTGTGAGGTTTGGGAATGTGCTGCTGGATTGGCTGAGGACGTCGACGGCGACGAATATTATCAATGGGATCAGTAATATGGCGCATTATGAGCCGGCGATGATGGATTTTGAGGTATGGAAACGCTCATCTGGTGAAAAGATTAGATAATAATATCTTTGAAATCCTCACAAGATATTATACAACCGATCGAAAAGAGGGTCAAACGTTTTCTTTTCAAATGTTTTTCACCTTGTCAACATTTTTAATATGATCGTACGATTGATGAACGATTGATGCACGATTTTCATGAAAATCGCGTAAAATAGCTCTGCCGTTTCTCTCGGTTGGCCTAGAATTGTATCCTACATTTTTTCAAATCGTTTTTTTTAATTTCATTATTTGGTGTTTTGAATGTAACAGACTATCCATTTATAGCAACTATATACTGGGGTTTGACGAAATTTCAAATACATAAAGTCTCAGAGAACACAACAAAAAGCAAAAAAATGTGCTGCGATAAGTAACCACCATGACAGGCTACCCCAAATGTTGTCCGGGTTATTTCTTGCACCATGCGGCACAAAGCACAATATACAAACATGACGAAATTGCACAACAATTCAGAGTATATTAAAAATGATTTTGAAAACAATTTGATACGGATTAAATCCTCCGTTTTTCATAATTGTACAGTTAAATAGAAAATTTACGAACAAAAAATATTGGCTTTGGTTTGATATAGAAATCGTATGGTCCTTTCAATTTTTATGAATTGCCAACAAATGAATCTTCTAAACAATTGATATAAACCAAACATTGTAAATATCACTGTACTGCCTGCAAATAGTTCAAATAGCAAACAAACTAGCAAACATGAAAATTAATCGTTTGTGATTGCAAACATATTCGAAGTTCCGGATTGAAACTTTGGAATTGTTTCGAGGTTTCATCTGTTCGCAGTTACTTGCATGTGCATGTGCATATGACGCGTATATGCAAACAATTAGCGAAAGTTCGCCCTAAAGTACAGTTCTGTTGAACTTATTTTGTATTCGAATATAACATTACCCTATTGAATTTGAATATCGTTCAAAATGTCGTGAATAGTTTGTGAATGATTTCACTGATAACTTGTATGCACATATTGTAATAAAAAACGCATTAGTGATGGTTGAGTCTTAAATGGAGCATCTATATTACGTCCCCTGCGAAATAACGTATTAACAGCGTTTATGACATTTATGACATTTGACCTTTTTGAACATTAGTTATGTATACACTTTTCTGATCTGGCACACATCAAATGGATAATAAGGACTACTAGTTTGAACATTTGTCATGTTAAAGCTATTTCATGGTACAATATCTATGTGTTAATTGAGGTGTTGTGACAAAACAAAGAAATTTATACAGAAAGCCCCATTTTTGAGATCCGGTGTAATTCTTCATAGGTAAATCTGAAAGTTTCCTATTTGCCATTTGTCCCAGGTGAACGATACCGTTCGCCGGCTGGTGAATCGACAGCGAGCCGTCGAATCGCCTGCCGAGCAGTGCGAGCTGGCCAATTGTCTGGCGACGCTGTTGAGTTTGAGCCTGCGATCGTGCCAACAGTATTTGGACGCGTTCGGCATCGATGTGCTGATTCGAGTGCTCGAGGCGAGCGAATGCCCGGAGGTGAAAAATTCGCTGCTGAGAATTCTGTTCACATTGGCGAAACGGAATTCGATGAAAATGCATGTGATGACGGACGATCTGGCCAAGACGCTGTACTCGGAGTTCAGAGTAAGGATGATTGTTTATTACGAAAATACTAATAGTAAAAACGTGTATATATTCTTGAATATCTTCTACAGCACGCTGATAAACACGAGAAATACATTCGGGAAGTGATTGCTTGCATGTCCGAGTACATGTCAGAGCCGGCGCTCCGAGATGAGCTAATGCGCATGGATACGCATGTCAACATCCTCTCGTGCCTGACTACGGCAGATGTGGATAAGATACAACTGTTGCGCAATGCGATCGTGTGCTGGCTGCTCTCTGGTGCCAAGTATCAAGAAATTAACAACATGTTCATCGATGAGAAAATATTGGATTTGTACGTAGCACATTTTCATCAAATTGGTTGTATTTAAATTTACACATTTATTTGTATTTAGGCAATCAATCTGTATATCGCTTCCTTTTAAATTAGCTTATCCTTATGGTCTACAGTAGATAACAATCTATAGGATTAGCCAAAGTTATTGTTCACATACAAGAAAAAGAGATGGGATTTTTAGAATGATTTCTAATGAATCCACAGCCTAATCAAAAACGAACACTGTCACTCCCACTTCCGGCCCGTCATCGAGGCCATCCTCTCCAACAATCTGCCGATGAAGTTCGCCATGCGCGGCCACCTGGACCTGTACGATCGCACCGCCGACGATTTCTACGCCACCGCCAAGATCTGGCGTCACTACGCCTGTCTGCGTCAGATAATCGTGAACGATTGCGAGGCTCGGCGCCCCATAATGCTGTGCAATTTCAATGGTGTCGATGAGACGCTGCTCAAAACGCTGGGTATTCTGCGCGAGGCGCTCGACATCGATCATGTGCCGTACGGCGATGAGGTAGGCGAAGTGAGATGGAAAAAAGATTCGATTATGCGTTATGATCGATATCCAGGAAACATTTAGTATTCCCGATAAATCGATTTTCCCCCAATGTTCACTGTTTTCAATTATGTTTAGAACTCTTTAGAACTGTTATTAAACTAGTATGTTAGTTTAGACCCTGAAGTTCCGTGCCGCCAGTTTAAGATACCTCTTTAACGATATCAGCTATACCTTTTTAATTTAGTGAATGAAAATGAGTGTTTTTCAACATACGCGTCAATAGATTACATATAACAGTAGGACTGGATAATTCGTATCGTTTGATAGTAAAACCAACATTTTTGATGAAATTATTTTTGAATTATCTACACAGTGCCATTGAAGGACGATACCGAAAAAGACGATCTTTCAACTTATCTCTGCCCTTCGTATAGAACGTTTACTTTTATGCCTTAAAAATATGTATATTTTCTGCGATAATTTTTTCATCGGTGCTAAGGCTCTATCCAGCGAGCATTTTTCAGAGGTCTGAATACATAAAATATTCACAAAAGATCAAAACAAAATTATACCGTGAATAGGGCTGCAATTCATAGCCATTTCTTCGGTTGTGGGCATTGTTTGTAGCGACCTGTGAAACTGCGTATTGTTTTGGTGTAACAGAACTTTTTCCTCGGTTATGTGGAAAGTATCTTGGCAATTTTGAACTTCAGGCGCCCCAAAAATCCAATTTAAAGTCTTGGATTATTTTCTTATTCTTTCCAGGTAGCTGATGACGAATACTACTTCTGAGCCTCAAAATATAAACGACATCCGAATGTTGCGTATTCTTTAATTTTGGAGAGGCTTCATAGCACCCTGTTCACTTAGATGACATCATTCTTGGTGTCTCAATGACCAGTACGGAATTTGAAAAAAAATCGATAATATTTTTTTCGGCTGGGGCGAAACATAGATAACAGTTTGTGTTCATGTTTTGACTCTTATCGCAATTTTTCCCATTAGAAAGCAGTGATTTTACAAGGAGACGAAAATTGCTTCAATAAAATTGAAATAACGAACGAACCAAAAGTCCTATCGATGTCAATTTTAGTATATCGTCCTTCAATGGAACTATCATGATTATTGATAAATTATTTTATCAGAAAGATGTATCCTACTATCAAAAGATACGAATTTTCCAGCCCTATTGTTATATTCTATCACGTCGACTCTTGTAACAAACGTAAAAGCAACATTTAAATTCCACAAAGGTGCCATATTTTCTACCCCTCTTTTTCTCTCATGTGTCATCCTGTTCCAGAGCGAAATTTACGAAACAAGGAGCAGCTTTTAGCTCCTTGTTGCTATTGCGTGCGTTGATTAACGAACTTTACATTTGTATATGGAAACTAACGAAAAAAGACGCTACAAGTTCAGTAGCGGCGATTCAATTTACAGTTTTCTGTTCCGTTCGTTTCAAGAATCGATATGAATGAAAGCGAAATGCAATCGTTGGACATTTTTCTATATGCTATGCTACCAATTTCTAACTGCCTTCGATCGCGATCCTCTCCCCAATCCCAGGCGAGGAACTCTCCAAATCCGCGCGCGGCGTCGGCTCCACCTTCGCCGAGCAAACGCACAAGCTCGGCCAAACCGGCGCCTTCCAGTCCATCTCGGCCGCCTCGCAGGTCGTTCGCGACGAAATCGACGCCGGCCAGTCCATCAACACCAGCGTCTACCGGCGCCCCACCAAACTGCGGCGGCGCGTCGAGCTGCTCGAATCCGATCCGGAGCGTCAGGTGGCGCCCAACGATGAGGCGCTGGGCATCGAGCTGCATCGCGACAGCAAGTTCTACCAGTCGTGGGAGAACTTCAAGAACAACAACCAGTACGTGAACAAAGTTCTGGACTGGAAGATCAAGTACGAGGAGTCGGAGAACCCCGTGATCCGGGCCAGCCGGCTGCTCACCGACAAGGTGACGGACATCATGGGCGGCATGTTCTCGAAGACGGAGCTGAGCGAAACGCTGACGGAGATCTGTCGCATCGATCCGCAGTTCACGCAAAAGGACTTTTTGCGCGACTGCGAGCAGGACATCATCCCGAATGTGCTGGAGGCGATGGTGCGGGGCGAGTTGGAGGTGCTGAAGGACTGGTGCTTCGAGAGCACGTACAATGTGATTGCGACGCCGATTGCGCAGGCGCAGAAGGCGGGCTTCTATTTGGACTCGAAGGTGCTGGATATCGAGAATGTCGACTTGGCGATGGGCAAGGTGATGGAGCAGGGACCGGTGCTGATCATCACGTTCCAGACGCAGCAGATCATGTGCGTGCGGGATAAGGCGGGCAATGTGGTGGAGGGCGATGCGCAGAAGATCATGCGGGTGAACTATGTGTGGGTGTTGTGCAGGGATCCGGCCGAGTTGAATCCGAAGGCGGCGTGGCGACTGATGGAACTGTCGGCGAGCAGTAGTGAGCAGTTTGTGTGAGAGAGAGAGGTTGCGGAGGGCATGGAGCCTGGATGATACTGATGTAATATATATGTGTAATATATATATAACGAGAGGTCGTGCGTGTGTATGTATAGAAAAGGATATGGAAATTGGTTGGTGGTGTTTTATTTTCGATGGTAAAAAGGTTCATACTACATGGTTTACTAAGTCCCGGGAAAAACGATGTTCGGGTTCCACCACTCTCAAATCGATAACATTTTCTGGAAGTTCCATCTTTTTAAAGAGGAATAACAAATTGTCATGACATTCTATAAAGTAGTTTGAACTTGCCATTTGGACACCGGAGACTGCGCGCAGTGGACGCATAAATGGGTCGGTTACTGACGAAAACATCAATAACTCCACCAAATACTACATGGGCTGATATGTATCGGGAGAAATAGGGAAGGTACAACATTTTTGATGAAGACTAAATTTATGGTTGATCATAGTCATCTTTCAGCCAGCCAATCAAAATCTTATACTCGTACTGTCATTAGTTTGGAAGATATTGCCTTCATTGTAACTCGGGGTCTGTCCTAGCCGAAATAAAATTACGCAATTTTGTAAACTATTCTGTACCTTCCATTTAAGAACCAGAGACGATGCGCGCTGTTGACACCTAAATATTGCAATTCCTGACAAAAACATCAATAAGTCCACCAAATAATATCGAAATTCGGAAAGGATGCAACCTGGAGATTGCTGATACCCTGAGGTTATATAAAAAATATATATACATATTGTGCATACGTTTCTGGGCATGCGAAAGCTTTTTGCGGAGAGGGTGCCGCAAAAACGCGAAAACTCGCTATCGACCAAATCGACCAAAAAGTCATAATCAATGATTTGGGCTGTGGTCCTTTTTTTCCAAATGGAAATGGTAGCTCCAGACAAAGATGAGGCTGTATAAATCGATAAAAAAGAGTATTTTTGCAAGGGTTAGGTTTTTTAGTTGATCGAGATGTTGTAGGACCGCTGATTGAAGGCTATCGAGCTGAAATGGAGCTATGTAGATGAATAAAAAAAGATTTCATCAAAAATGTTGTTCCTTCACTATTTCTCCCGATACTTATTATCAGCCCATGCAGTTGTTTCGGAAACAGAAAAGTTTGGCAGCTAAATCGCGAAAAATGGAGATTTTGCAAGGGTTAGAGCCAAATACTTTTCGAAGGTGATCTTAATAATATTTTAGGATCGATGGATTTTGGCTATCGGCCTTGAATAAGAATATGTAGAAAGTGTTCATCAAAAAGTTTGTGTTTTCATCACCATGACTCATGTAGTACATTCCGAGATACGATGTTTTAAACAAAAGGTTCGTCGTTTCCGTTCCGAGATTATTTGGAAATATTAGAAAATGTCCATCTTATTAGATATCGATGTCATTGACTTCGTAAAATTCCAGTTTTCTTTGGCATTTTTAGAAATCTAAGGAAATTACTCAACATCTTATGAAACTTGTGTGTTAATCGGAAACATCCTTTAAAAAGGTATAATTTGAAAAATATTGTTTATAAATTAGCGGAAAATATCGAGCATCACGAACGAGCTCCAACGTCCTTATTCGAGGTCTCACAAAAAAGTTGTGTGCATAATTTTCTTGACAGAAAATACCCTGTTTTTATATTCGTTCAAAATCCCATGAAAACCTTATCACCTTTAATTCGAAAACCATCAAATAGATTAGATTTCACTAGACTTTTCAGGAACAATTAAAAAGGATGACCAAACAACATATTCTGATAAACAACAACAATAGTACATTTTCGTAAATTTCCCAACTAGTTGATTGGTTGGACCGTTTTTTTGTTTCGTTTTTGTATGGGATTCTTGCCTACATTAAGCTTTACCTTCAACTTACAATTACAACATATCAATTGTGTTTAATGTTGATGTGTAAATTCCGAGGTTTTTTATTCTGAGGAAAAAATCGTATTCGCCACTACTGCTTTAATTATGCTTTATTCCAAATAATCTTGATTCAATCTATAATTCTATTACAAAGCTATGCAACACTACGCATATTCACCCTATTCATCTATAATTGTATTCGCTAAAAACGTCACTTAAACATAATATAGAGATCATTTCGCCAAATACCCTGCGGCATTCCACGATATTACAGTGAAAAAAGTCCAGCTTTTAGGAATGTACATTCAAACACCAATCCAGCATCACTCCAACGCCTCCCCATTCCCCTGGCGCGCATCCGCCAGCTTCTGCTCCATAAAATGCAGAATATCCAAGTCCAACATCTCGATAATCTGCAAGCAATCCTCATTCTCGCGCTTCTGCGCCCCCACATACTCCATCTTCTCCTTCAGCTGCTGCAGCCACACCGTGATCTCACGCAAATCCGCCTCGGCGACGCGGAAAAATCCCCTGAAACACACGTACTCCTCGTGCCGCGGCTTGCGCAGCACCACCAGACTCTGCATCGCCGACACGAGCGTCAGCAGCCGATGGACGTCGGCGAGCCGCAGCTCGAGCGGCCGCTCCACGTCGACGGAGCGCAGAACGGTCACCAGATCGCTGAGCCGGCGCATGCGGAACATGCGCGGCACCGGCTGCCGCGTGTGGCGATAGAGGGCGGCCCACAGGAGAGCAACGGCCACATAGTAGGCTAGGCGGTTGAGGTTGCAGATCTGCTGGACGACGAAGACCAGATTGTAGACGTCGACGTCGTGGTCGGGGTAGGATGAGGTGGAGTCGTCTTCGGCGTCCTTTGAGGCGTCGTCGTCATTGCTACAACAGAGTGTGATTTTTTTTTAAACAAATTTAATTAAAATGTTGGTGATCATTTATGATTTCATAAGATATAATCGAATTTAGTTTATTCTTACCTCGCCCCGCGACGATATATAAATCAATGATTTTTTATCTTCATGATGTGGGATCATGATATGTTTCATATTGGTGAAACTACAAAATCCACAATCTGAAAGTTGGTCATTGGAATGCAGGCTTATGTGAGTGTGAGTGATTTCAAGAGCTTATTTTGTCTGAGATGTCCAGCCACAGAAACAGATGCGGCAATTGCTCGATGAATGTTTGAACGTTCTGGAATCGTTGCGCAGGCCAAAAAATGTGATGACAAAAAAATAAGTATGATTGTCTCGTGATTGTTTTTATAAATTGAGGTACATTTTGCATTCCCATGATGTTTTGCTTTACTACTCTAGCTCATTCATTCGAAACATTCGCAACATTGTGCTTTCCTTACGTTTTTTAGTAAAAGTAAGTCACAAAAAATGTAATGATACTGTTTAGTCCATTCAACATCATTCTATTGAATACGAAGTCTCATCGCGTTCGGAGAAGACCGATTTGTGCACAAATCCTTTTTATTGAAATACATGTAAAAATATTTCCTTTTTGGTTATTCATTCGTCAATTCCTAACAGGCACAGGTTTTTTTCAACGATATTATTGAATATTATAGAAAAATTTTAATTGAACGAAACCTTGTCGTTACAATCTTTTTTGTAACTAACTTTTTCCTACTAAACGTAAAAGAATCAAATCGTGGTGTAGGGTAAGGTGGGAGCATGTTTTGCCAACAACTTTTAAGGAGCTTCCACGTCTGTCATTCAGAATTGATTTCGAAAAGGTAAAATGGAATCGAAAGACCATTTATCTGGTTATGTTTATGTTGAACATTATTGCCCCGTAACAGATCTATGCTCCAAATTAATCATGATAAACCGGAAGCAGTTTTGACATTTTAAATGTCTATGGTCTTGGTATGAGGGTAAAAATTCAGATCGAGTTAATTTTTCGTATTTCACGTGTGATTTTCTACTGATTTTTTACAAAATAAAAACGTTCAAATGGTCATGCATTTTACAAGGAACGGAAGAACGAACACAAGGCCAATATAGTTTCCTTCTTTTTATGTATAAAACTTGGATACTTCCACTTCACAAATGCGAAAATAGAATCAAAATTGAAATCCTGTTGCGAAGGTTATAACGTTTCAAGATAGGGTTACGAATTATGCGTCACCTTGTAGATCATATATCGTTTTTCAAGTTAGTAGCATATCGTTTTTTTGTAATACTAAATCTTAAAAAATTATCGCTGTTTTCCGAGATGAAGAAATGCAGGGTCGAATTCAGTGGAAAAATGTTATGGTTAACGAGGTACCCGCCGAATACACAATATTGAACTCACAATGGCGAATTCACAATGGCGCGTACACAAATACCCCACTACACAACCAAGGGGAATTTTACTCGGGTGGAGTTTTACGACAAAATCTAGATTATAATCCTTTCGAGTCTGAAGACGGAGTTTAAATTAGGGGGAGTTTTACGTTATTAACCAAGTTTTAACTTTTTTAG
>JANTBZ010047407.1:0-11003 GCA_024741255.1 Exechia fusca
GAAAATCATTTTTTCTTCTCGGATTCGTGATTAGGAGATAAAAGCACGTCAGAAAAGTTTATACAGTATCGCCCTTCTGTATAAACTTTTCTGACGTCATAACTTGATTTTTGTTACCCAGTGTTATTTATGGATATTTGTTTGATTTGGTCGATTGTGAGTGTTTGCGTTTTTAAATTTCTTTCCTAATTACGAAATTATTATTGATGTTTTCGTCAGGAACAGCCATATTTAGGCTTCCACTGCGCGCATTGTCTTTTGTTCCCAATTGGTCGGTACAGTATAGTTTTAAAAAATTCAAATGTTTTTTTCGGCTAGGGTAGACCCCATATAACAATTTCTCAAGACGTGTTTTGGCTCCAGGGGCCCTTCTACCTACCAGAAATCAGTGCTTCAATAAGGCTTTACCTTCTTCCCCATATGTTGGGATATGTCGAACCGCGAATTACAATAAAGGCAATTACTTCCAAAGTAATGACAGTTCGGTTTTAAGATTTTGTATGGCTGTTGACACGATTACTATGATAAATATTAAATTTCGTATTTATCAAAAATGGTGTTCCTTCATAGTTTGTTCCGGGACTAATCAGTCCATGTAGTATTAGTGTTTTTGGTGACGATATATGCATACTTGCCGCACCACACCAACAACGGTAATCCAACCCACATTCCCTTTCGTGGGTTACTCAATGCAACATGCAACGCGGCGCTGGACTCTCATTTATTCTATGTGCTATCGATATAAGCATGTGCGCATCATGCATCGCAGCATTTCAGCCTCGCGGCATGCGAGCGAAAACACCTGTTTGCACTATGCGCAGTAGCGAATTTGCATACCGCCATTACGCGCACGCAACTTATACTTTTACACTATATTGCTCATGCGGCCATCATGTGCACCATCAATTCGATAAGCACCGAGATGAGCTAGCATACTACTACTGTACGTACATATCGTAAAGCAATATGCAGCTGACCAACGAGATATTTTAGCAGCTCGTTCTCGCTTCGTCTTGGTCTTGGTGCGGCGCAGACATCAGAAGAGGCGCGCTCGTATAAAGTGAATCGCAATGCGCGGCACTCTCGAGCTCGGATGCTCGGTGCATGGCGTACGTGCGTGCACATAAGATGCACGCAGAAAAACCTACTTTTTCGCTTGCACTGACCCATTTAACGCGTGAGGTGTGCGCGGCAGCCGCATCAGCAGCGAGTACCGGCGAGACTTGCGCGCGATGCGCAGATCGTCGCGATATTGTAATGTAGATGATACGACGTGTATGTGCACACGTAGACGACAGCATGTGGTTTGTTGCCAGTATATGCTGCTCTTATTGAGAATTATTTTACAATGTGCAAGTATGTGTTGGCACGTGTCTGGAAAATGGAAATACGAGAACTGTGGTGGTGATAATGTGTGCTGTGTAGTGTAATTGAGACCGTCGACGAGTAATCGACGTGCAAGGGTAAAAGTGTTTTAGAACATACGAGTGTGTATTAGACGACGAAGGCAAAACGTCTGAGCACTCATGTGATGAAAAATGGAAAGTGGAAAAACCATCGACGGCGACGTGCGTGTGCAGACAGAACCAGACAGAACAAACAACTTATTCATATGCAAAACGGTCTGGTCATGTGCGTGTTTGCGTGTTCGAGAACCGAATATGCTTGAAGAAATGTGTTCGGTTTTTTGTTCTGTTAGAGTGTAAGTCGGGTATTATCAATCCTATGCAAATAAGGCTTATTCGGTATTCCCGCAGCCACTCGCCGAGCTGTGCGCCGTTTTTTGTGTGCCTCGTGCCAATTCTAATGGCACTCAACTTTTTATGATCGTCGTCGTCATGCTGCGATGCTCTTCTACTCTGTCTTTCGCGACTAATCACATGCGCACTCACGCATGCGTGCGTGACTCGGACTCGCGGTGTGTTTACGCGCCGAAAATCGAATGTGTGTCAAATCGTTTAATATTTAATATGAGTGTGTGGTTTGGAGGATCCCTTTCGCTGTACGCGCGCGCTGAACGCACGAAAACGAGTTTGACTGGCTGCGCGAATTCTTGGTCTCATTCTGGGTGTGTGTGCGAATTCCGTTGCGCATTTTCAAAACTGTCGCGCGTGCAGCGAACATCATAAAGACGAGTAATAATATCGGCCAATGAGATGTTGTTTGTGAACATGCATGATTTGAACTTGAGCAATTAAATTTCTCTGTTTCGCACATACACGAGACAAGGTCACTGAACACTTCTTCGACAAAGGTTTTTATCGATCTTTGGATTGAACGCACGAGTGCAACCGGTTCTGCACAGCATGAGTGTGTAGCATAAAACGCGATATAGCCAACATGATGTAGTAAACACCTGTGATTGATTGCAATAATATTCAAGCGCATGATCGGCCTAATACACTGGCACAGTTCTCCATCGACTTGTTTCCGGAATTGACCATCTCAACTACACCATGACTTTCACAGCTCAACATGCTCCACCTGCGTACACGAAACTTTTCCGCCGCCGGCGCCGCCGCAGCCGCACTTCTACTGGTCATTGCTGTCGTCGCTTCCACCGCGACTGCCCAATTCGTCCGCCAACCAGCGAGCATACTGCAGCAAAATGCACCAAACACGCGACAAAATCTCCGCCAATTCGAGCAACTGCCCGAAGCCCAGTTACGCCGGAAAACAACACCGGACCAGCCGGCTGCAGGTGCCAGTCAAAAAGTCAACGCCGAGCCAACTGACAACGAACAACGATCGCACAGCCGCGCGAAGCGAATGATTTGGATCACCGATGACGGTCGTCTTGCGTTGCCGCCGGGCACCGTGCTCAGCATATCGCCCACGATTTCGCTGCCGCTGGTGCGCTATCCGCCGACCGGTTTCCTGTCCAACATGACGATGAGCTTTCCGCTGACGAGTAAGTTGAACCATTGTCTTATAGCACAAACCCCAATTAGTGACGATCATTTTTATAATAATCTGAACATTCTAATGATCAGATCTCTTTAATAAATATCATTCTATCAAATACACACAATTTCGCGTGATATACAAGTCTTATCCTAGGCTGACTACGCCCTAAAGAATGTTTTTATATGGAGAAATCATCGAACGTAAATGCATGCAAGATTTATTTTTCGAATGACGAGTTTTTGTAGACATTTTCATTCTTGTTCATTTGAGTATTCACACATTGCTCTGTCAGTTATGTAAAAAATTATGTCCTTCATACAGTGGACGAAATACGCATTTTTTATATTGCGAAAAATATTCTATTTCTAAGTTTCGCGTTCGGAATAGAGCCTATAACTTCTGGATTGAGCTAGAACAATTTATATGTACTCAAATGAAAGTGAATAAAATTGTCTTCAAATGCTCGTCATTAGAAACATGAAACATTATAGCTTGCATGCTTTTTTGTTCAGTGATTTCTCCATATAAAAACGGAGTGGACTTGTTTAGGGCGTCAGCTTAAGATGAGATTTCTTGGTTTCGTGTTCGGAATAGAGCCTATAACTTTTAACTGGATTGAGCTAGAACAATTCATATGTACTCGAATGAAAGAAAATAAAATTGTCTTCAAATGCTTTAAAAAAAATAAAAAAATAGCTAGCATGCTTCTTTGTTCGGTGATTTCTCCATGTTAAAACGGAGTGGCCTTGTTTAGGACGTCAGCCTAAGATGAAACTTTTTTCACGCGATTTTTTTGTGAATATGAATGAAGTTCAAAACACAAAATCAAACGTGTATCATTGAATTGTTCAGATTATATTATAGCTTATAGTTAGTTCAAATAGTATTATTTTCGCATGGTTTAAAGTTTAAATTAACTAATTAAGCCGACGTAAAAACCTTATTAATTCGCGCTATTCCACAGTCGATTTCGACAAGCTCGGCCTCACTGACAACGAGAATCCGCTCGGCGTTCTGCCCCCGGTTTTCGCTCGCTCGATGGGCCGCTCGATCGGACATGCGGCCGGCTCTATGCTGTCCAACTACGTCGGTCAGTATTTGCACATTCGCAAGAAGCGCGAAGCCATGCCGACCGCCGATCAGCAGCAGCAGCAGCAACCAGACCAAGAAGAAACGGTCGGCGAACTGCCCGAGACGCATCGGCACGTGTTCCACGGAGGAGAGCGCGCCATTCTGTTTGGCGTCGTCGAGGACATGATCGCGACGTTCGGTCTGAATGGAAAGGCGTGCGTGCTGAGGGCGATATGCGAGATGCACTCGAGAACGGTGCACCAGTACGGGTTGTTTGGCGAGATGGCCAAGTTGTTTTTCACGTGAGTTGCGAGAAATGTGGGAATCATAGCTAGTGGCTGAAATTAAATGTTTTTTCCCAACGCAGAGCGTCCAAGTCAAAATACTCGGACATGTTGCCCGAGTACGTTCAGGCAGAAAAGGTTGGCGAAGGCAGCTCAGGACCAGGTGAATGCTTTCCGTACTACAAGGACTGCCCGCGGGGATTGTTCAAGACGAGCGCATCGAAACGATACAGGTCAGTTGCGACACGGAAATGCGAATGAATAATTATATTCAAATACTAAACATGACTTTATTCCACCGAATAGCGAGGAAGAGCAAAGCACCGAAAAGGATGAAGCCGCTCATCCGTCGTCCGATTTGGATGGCGAGCAAGTTGTCCAGTTGCAAGACAACGAAATCAACGAAATCAACGACATGGACGAGCGCTTCAGCATGTAACTGTGATGCTGTTGTGCGAGTATCCCATTCCGTGTCTTCACCCTTGAGATTCAACGGGCGATCCCCCCAATCTACCCCCAGTACCACGAATGGAGCATGCTACTAAGTCATAAAAATCAAGTGTGTACATATTGCGAGAACGAGCGTGCGGGAGCATAAGCGTGTGTAGCGAGTGGGTCGGGCCATCACACCCGTTGCACGATTGTAAATGAACGAGAAATCCCGAAAGCAGCGTTTTGTACATAAGAAGAGCGAAGCAGTAGCGAATATGAATAGTGAATGTATTTATCCGAGTGAACGTGTGCGCGTGTGTCAGTATTGAAATTCAATAGGTGCTTAAGATTTGTGCATTTTTAATTTATTCGTATTTCTACACTACGTAATTAAATTATTGTATTATCTAGTTTTCGTAATAAATTGTGAAAGAAAAGCTTCGTTGTGGTTTGTTGGATTGCATACATGGGGGCAGTTTGGGATTAAAATTCTGCTATTACTATTATATATTACTACCCCATTACATGCAAAAAATCGGATTTTCCTTTTTTTACAATTTTCCAATGAAACAGTTTTGTTGAATAAACATCATGTTATCATATATTAACAAAATCGCGAGTCAAAAGTATCATATTCGGCTGACTACGCCCTATAAAAGGCATCTCCGTTTTTATATGAAGAAATCACAGAGCCCTTATTTGATCGGTGTATTTTGTCCTCGGTATTATGGACATAACTGGTTACTGAACTGACTTAAACCAATGTGTGAATACTCAAATGAACAAGAAAAATATTGTACACTAAAACTCTTTTTATCAAAAATAAAAAATAACCGATCGAATTAGCGCTCGATGATTTCTTTATATAAAAACGGGAGTAGGGCGTAGTCAGCCGAAAATGATACTTTTGTCACGCGATTATATGTGTTTATGATAGAATAATGTTTGTTCAACAAAACTGTATCATTGGAATGTTCGAATTATTATGACTTGTCCTCCAAAAATGGTGTCAAACTTGGAAAATACGTTTTTTTTGCATGGTTTAAATCAACTAATTGGGGTTTCTACTGGCAGTTGGTAGATTTGTACACGCATTCGAGTCGGACGATGACACGAATGTTTGCGAGGGTAATTTCAGCGATGGTTTTAATTAATATTATAAATAATTTGTGATGTTACCTGCAGTTTTCAATGCTTACATAATATCTGTTAGCCTCATTCGCACACATCGAACGCATATCTCATATACACACTCACGAACACGAAAAATATCAGCAAAAATAAATACGACCTGTTTTGTATACAAAAGTATATCTATGCGTAATCTATGCAGCTGCTGCGCTGCAGACTTTGTCCGTCCGTTCGGCTCCACATTTTGATCAATCCAAGTATGTACTCTCGCTGTCTATGTGCACACACACCTTGCCCACGACGTCCTATTTGTTCGTCCTTCGCGTTCGCCTGCATATAATATCTCCAGAGAAGAAGCGTCGCCAATCGCGCCATCTTTCACGAATTCGATCCGGCGAATCACGTTAGACTGCAATTTCCACCGCTGCAATTGGACACTGGCTTGCCCTGGCCCAGCGTGATGGCGTCACCCGTCGTATCGACGTTCATGTTGTCGTAGCGTCGCTAATCGAATCACGGACGAGAACAAAACATTGATAAGCCTCTGAAAGCGAACTATGCTGCGCAATAATGCATGACTGAATATACCTTCAATTCGGTGGCCAAACACGTGAACGCATCCTCGATGTTGGTGTTCTCCTTCGCTGACGTTTCCATGCAGAACAGGATTTCCGGTATGTACTTGCACAGGTCCTCGGCTTCGGCGAACTCGACCTGCGTCGTCGTCACAGAGAGTAGCATGCATGTAATTCAGTAATTCAATAATGCCTGCCAGTTACGGTCTATTTATGGAACACAATGACGTCGCGACTGATGGCTTACCTCTCGTTCCGCTTCCAGATCGCACTTGTTGCCAATCAGAATCAGCATCACAGTCGAAGCGGTGTATCGGCGCACCTCTTCGATCCACTTTTGTATGCTGATGAATGACGATCGCTTCGTGATGTCATAGACTGAATGAAAAGCGAGTACATCGTTAGCACACGAAAAAAAACAGTATGACACATGTAATTTTAGAAGCTGTCGAGCGTTGACGTCTCGACCGAGACGCCCCCACATATTCTCTCAAACACACACACACACACACTCACCGATTATGACGCCGTTGGCCGACCGATAATAGCTCTGGGTGATGGTGCGGAAGCGCTCTTGACCGGCCGTATCCCAGATTTGTATCTGTTTGAATTACAATCAATTAATGAATCAATCGTCGACGAACACTCGCTCCCCACTCGACTCCACACTTACCTTCACGCGCTTGCCATCGATGCCGATCGTTTTCATCGAGAAGTCGACGCCAATCGTGTTGCCATGGCGCTCGATGTAGTTGCCCGTCTTGAAGCGCTGCACCACGCACGTTTTGCCCGTGCCGCAGTCGCCGATCAGCACCACCTTGAACAGGAAGTCGAAGGTGTCGTCGGCGGAGGGCAGCTGCATCAGGGTGGTCGGATTGCGCTCGACCATGGTCGTCGTGCTGCTGGCGTGTGTGTGTTTTCGAGTGAGTGTGTGTGGGCGAACGCGGTCGCTGTGTACGTGTTATTATGCGATAACACAATAATGCAGATGAACGCAGACTCGTCAGCTTCGTGAGGTCGTGCGAGGCTGAGACTGGGTTTTGTAATGTTAGCCAGTACTGAATCGTTGTCGAATCGTCGACGTTTTACACATCGTCCTAAACTTGAGCTGAACGAACGAACGAACTGAATGAGAAAGTATCTGACGACGAATAATTATAACACGTAAAATGTACGCGCGACGCTGTTTACTATCTAGTTTGTTTATGGCAAAAAACACCTTGCGCGGCAGAGTGTCTGCGTCGAGGTCTGCGTCTATGCGAGTTCATGATTTTGCTGTAGGGATGTTGGAAATGGATTAGTTAACGATAGTTTTCTATTTATAGATAGGGGAAGTTAACCCGTCGTTGTGGATACAGTTTGGGTTTTTCAACCACAACTTTTGATCTAGACAATATTTATGAGAACATGGTTAATTACTAGTGAAAAAAATCGATTCTGTTGATAACAAAAAAGATATTCAAAATTGAAAAAAATCATGATTTTTTACAAAAGTGAAACTAATTAACCGGTTGTGAACACCTCAAAAACTACATATGAAATTGAAAAAAAAACAAGAAAAACTATTTTTTTTGTTTGCATTGGGAATGGCCCAGAGGGCCTCTGGATGAGTGGCGCCATATTTTTAGAGAGAGAAATGATTATTTTCTATCTCTTTCGCACATGGTATTCGTTGTCAAAAAACACCCACAAAACAGCGTAATTTTGAGTAGTGCAACATCCGGCGTTTTTTATTAAACTTTCTCACTTTTTTTTTCGGTTTGTGGATGTTTACAACCGGGCTATGTTCACAACTAGTGAAACTAACCTACTGCTTTCGAATATTTTTAAATATATATATAGTAGTGTTTTTTGGTGAACTAATTCTTTAGAATTTGATTTTCATACCAGTAACGGAAATTTGTATGAAATGGTGACGTATAAGTTGACGTCGAAGAAGACGTCGAGGTAGTAAGAAGAAGAAAACAACGTAAGATTTTCCAGTTTCTCTATGATGTTTTTGTGAAGCATTATGTCGAATTATTGTGATCGTAAAGTGTCGATTCGTCGATACGAACTATGCGTTTTTCAAGGTCGTCCTATCTTAATATCACGCAGCTCCTGACTGGATGTCAAAAATGATCATGCTTCAATTGCACATAACTCAGTTTCTGGTCGATCCCCGACTTTAATATGCAAATGTCGGTAGTTAGTTGGTTAGTTAATTTCAAAATGTTATGAATAAAAAATAAATGTTAAAAAATAAAATCATGTTCATTTCTGAAAATCAAATTTGTTTTTATTGACGACCATTAAACCGTTGTTCTTGAAGATTTATTATGGTTTTGGACCCTTCAAAAATAATATTTTCAAGTGATATAAGACGCAATATGCAATTCAATATATCGGTTGCTAACATCCAAAGCGATCCAAAGTTTTCTGATCAGCTGATCAATTCACCACACTCACCTATTTGATTGTGGTGAATTATGTTGCGCGAAATAATCGAAACGCAGTTTTGGCATCACTGCGTTATGCTGCGCTGATTAGAAACGTCAAGAAATCGACGACGGCGGCGTCGGTAAATTGTTTGCTGTTTGCTACGCGCAAGTGATTTTCGCCGTCTTCGCACAGTGGTAATTTGGGGGTGTTTTCGTCGATTGTCCGCGCGTCTGTTTCCGGGCTTTGTCGACGGTGACTCCGGCTCGACGCCTCCTCAGTCGGCGCGACTACTTCCTCCATACCTCCGCTCATCGATCCGTGCAATTCCGAGCGCTTTCTATCAAGCCCGTGTCAGTGCGCGGGTGTGTCGCGGGGGCGTGTTTGAGCTCTGCACAATCACAAACAGCACGACAAGATGAACAGCCTGAAAGTGCCGTCACTGCAGTCGCTGGTCGAATCGGATCGCGGCTCCAACGACAGCCTGCTGGCCGATTCGCTGCAGCTGGACATCGAAGACGTAAGCTTTGTTTACATAATACACATGCAAAGCGCGAGTGCCTCTATAAAACTGGCATATGCGATGCCCGAGTTTGCATATGTGTGTGTGTCGATACAAAACTCGATATTTTCGGTGTGTGTGTGTGTGTGTGCGTGTGTTTATAAGCGTGCGATTAACTGATTAGGTACACAAAGGTGCGTTTGCGTCAGACGAAATTCCCCATTTATCATATCATTCGCATTCGCACACACACTTTCCCGTCATGCAGCTGGACGACGAAGAGTACGCCATTCCGCACGTCGAGCAGCTGCCCACACTCGAGAATGTCCTCACCGACATGGACGCCGACGCCGACTCGGAGAACGTGTCCGAATTCGGCGCATTCACAGCAGCGCGACCGAATGGCCTGCTGGGTTCCCATGCGACTGCTGCGCTCGATGGCAGTGACACGCAGTCCACACTGGACGCCGGCGAACCGGCGCGGATGGGCACGATTCTGCGGCACGTCCAGTTGCAGGGCGTTTCGGCGCAAATTGCGTCCGCAGCGGTGAGTTGTTTTCGCTTTCTTAACCCCGCAAAGACCGCATACATTTACGCCTTCAACGGGCCACATTTGGACCCGGGTACCCACGAACTTTGGCAGGATGCAGGATGCCCAAAACAAATCGACAGTGTAGTGTGGAGTGTTAGCAAGTTCGGGGCGGGTTAGTTTATGAATTTATGAATAGTGGCGGCGACGCCATGGTCATTTATGTGTGTCCATGTTCGTGAAAATTACATTGCCTGATTTTGGAATTGCACAGCTCAGGTGTGCAGTGCATCGTACGAAAATATTGATCATCAATGAACAGGGTGACCAGATCAACAAACATTTATATAACAACACAAGCAAAAATTGCACGATCAAATCTGTATAATGTAGGCATTCGATTTTGCTGCAAATCGATCTAAGGATCGCATTATTTTTTACCAAATTCATTAAAATGCCTTTGTCTTTGCCTATGCGAACTTAAGTTCAATATTTAGAAGCAAAACATGTGTGTAGTAAAATCGGTTGTTTGGGCCATTTATGTACAATTCGATCACAAAAATAGAGACATGACGTGTACCAGCCTTTTATATAATCTTTTTTGACGTGCTTTCTTCTCATAATCACGAATTCGGCAAGAAAAAATGTGTTCATGAACTGCTTTCGGCGAGTTCATAGATGATTGCATCAGACCTGGCAATTCCGTAGGTTCTTGGACTCTGCAAATGTCGATTGAAATGGTACCAGTAAGGCCTTTTGGGAGTTAATGCAGCGCAATAAAATAAGAAAACCGAGCAATCTTCTGAAAGTCGATGATTGAAAATTACAGTTGTGCAATTGGTAAAACCTATGTGCGTGCACCATATTAATGAAAATCAAAGGCTCGCCACTGGACAACGGTTCAATATATTCAATTCGAATTTTCGTTAATCGCTAAATATACATCTCAGGCATCAAACTGCCATTTATCATACTCCTGGCACCGATAATACTCGGTCCATCGAGGAAAACCATGCATGGAGTCAAATTCGATACAAATCCAAGCGGAGCTCCGCAAGGGCGAGACTCATCGACCTACATTTGACAGGTTAAATGTCTATAGTCTTGGTATGGGGGGTAAAAATTCAGATCGAGGTCACATCGAGCTTGTGGAA
>JANTBZ010047418.1:0-11003 GCA_024741255.1 Exechia fusca
AGCAATAAGGCCGCCCGAAAAATTGGGCGATCGCGTGCATCACAACGTGATAAACGCGCATAGTTTCGCCAGTTGCACAGAAGATTTATTTAGTGAACGTGCAATGTGCATGGATACGTCGTATTACACGTCTGACCTGACTGAACCGGGATAAATGAAGTACACCAGTGAGAGGGAGTTGACACTAGTTAAAAACGATATCAACATAAATTACAGCATTTTTAATTAGCTTTCATTTGGTGTGTGGCAAATCGGCCTACACAAACTCGAACAAAGGTTTTTTTCCGCAAATGTCTGAGGCCATGTCGAAAAACAACTTACGCCAATATCTACGAAAGTAATTCATCGATCTTATTATCCTTGCCGAATACGTGATTAGAAGTTAAAAACACGTCAGAAAAGTGTATACAGAAGGCCGGTAATTTTTGTTGTTGTCTAGTGTAATTAGTCAAGATTGGAAAGTTTGTAACCTTTATTTAACTCTACATTAATATTGAGTTGTTTAAAACTAACTCAGCAAAATGCACAATTCATCCGAACCATTAGCTGCGTTGAAACCCTGTATACGGAATGCAACAAAGTTCTTCATTTCGAGTTAGAATGTCATCTACGAAATAGTATGTGGTGTTGCGATATCGCCGAGAAGTCTCGCGACATTGTACAGTATTCTCGCACACACATTCTTGCACATGAATGTAAATGTTTGCCAGAGCGAGTGTATGGAATATATAAAATAGCCATGTCCCACACCATGCTGCCCAACGTACGGTGTAAGGTTCGAATGGCTGAATGTTTTACTACTCCTACTGGCGTCTACTCCTGTAGACGCCACTTTGGAATGCGATGCACTCCTCTGCACTATGCAATCCTCTCCACTTTGCCATGTATCTCCGCCAGTGTCGTGCCATGCCTCCCACACGTGCCAAATTCAATGCGACTCGTATCAGCATACACACCATTTCTAGCGTTCGTCGCCTGAAAGCTATTCGAAAAGTCATCGCCTCTCGCCTACACACTAAATATGTATAAATCATCCGTGATGATGCTACTGATTATGTTGATGCTGGCTGATCGCCCGGAACCCGGTCTTCGGTCTTCCGACGTCGGTTGAGGTTCCTCGACTGATGGATGGCGACGGTTTCCGCGCATTCAGTGACGCAAGAAGTGCATCGATACCAAGCATGCATGCATTATTCACACAAGCAGCGAAGGCGTCACTCGATGTCGTCGTAGCCTCAGGCTGTTCAATCAACCTCGACACTCGCACGTGTCGTGTCCGCGTCGTGACGACGAAGCCACGCGTCGTGACGACGAAGCCACATCATGACAGATATTACGGAAAAGTTGCAGCGAGACGTCGCAGCCTGTGTAAATGCGAATCCTACATCATATGACGCATGCAATTTGATGTGAACATGAGCGCGTGTGTGGGTGGGTGAGATAGTTTTGTACAGCCGCGACTGATAAGGTCACAGATGAATATTAATAAGTTTGATGAGTGTGCAGACTTCGAGTCCACGGAGAGACTTCGCCATAATGATGGAGATGCTGAAAATGGACGAGCGACACGACTACCGACTACCATGCATTGAATGATACATTTCATAATTAGTTGAAAGTTGAAACTGAGGGTTGGGTTGTATAGTTCTTAAATACATTGATATGTGAGTGCAACGAAAAACGAAAGAGAATTATGTATAGTTTTGACTAATTCGCGGCAGTGAAATTTGTTGTCACTAGAGTCCTATCATATCGATTACTGTTTTTATTCACTTCAACGCGGAAATAGAATTGGGGAACATTAACTGTAATTATAAATACATTACTATATAAAGACAAAGTTTGCCCTTATTCGAGGTTAGTAGATTCAGCACCAACATGACAACTTCTATGACTAACAGTTCATTATACAAAGCACACAGCAGAGCAATTCTGGATTACCCTGACATCAAGACATCGAGAAACGGGCACATTCGCCGCTTCTATTTACCAACTATTCTGATTCGGGCTTAGACGCAAAACAAACACCAAACGGATTAAATGTATACTGTTGTCATAGCCACACACGGCAACGATGTGATAATTGATAACATTAGTTAACGTGTATAGAAAATACTCGAGATTAGTTGAACTAAGAACAAACACAAAGCAACCCAACCAAATCAAGTAGTTTTCGGAACGCTGTGTATCTGATTCCAGGTAAACGGAAAGACATGTATGAATTCACGAGCATATCCTATGTTAACATTATGCTATATTCAATAAAAATATATTTTGTAGAGGATTATTATTCATACACAGTGTTTGAACAAAAATAAGTTCGGCAGCCCCAGGTGATATTCTCTAATATGTAGGGTCATGTCATACATTTGAAGGATTATATTTGAGTAATTTATTTCCAAAATCTAGGGCAACAAATACCAACATCAAACAATCAGCTATTTGTGTGAAAGGTGCCCTGCCCTAGTCTTCCACAATGAATGCAGCATTGAAATTCCTAATTAACACGTATACGTAGGAGAGTTGCATCTCTTCAAAACGGTCGATTGCCACCATCATCGCCAATACCAGAGCATCCTATCAATTCGAGATGCTGACGACGCCTGCTGAACTTGACGGAAGGCTGTACGCGTTTGTCGTTGACTAATTGGGTGTGAGTTATACAGATTATCCGTTGAGCTGAAATCGAGAGAAAAGAAGTGTTAATGGAAGCTGTGCCGGACTAATACAAAGATGCGTATATTGTGGAATATGGATTTATATTTTTTAGGATAGCTAGATTCATTGTTATGGTGTCCCTTCGAACTTTTCCCTAACGTGCGGATACGCAGTTTTATATAAAGTGTCATTGAAGCGATAGCGGGAAAAATTCGAAATTTCGATTATAGATCCGACCACTCGCACCATAACAGTCAGCACTTTCCTTTTTTTTTTCTTTCCAAAGTGTGCACACAACAGATCATACCATCGCTGTGAACCGCACTTATCCGCCCATCGCTCATGCTTCTTCGACTATGCTCAGTGCATATCTATGGCATGAAAACCATCATTGTTGCCCCAAACATGCTTCGCCCCGACCCGACATTTGCAGTACGGCCACACAATACCTTTCATATATCCAAGCAATTTTAACGCATAAACACTTTGACGCACTCGTGCGCAAAAAATTTAAAAGACCTTCAAACGGTTTTGGAGTTCTTCATAGACTATATTCAATCACAGCCCGTAACGTAATATCAGTTGATTCTAACGTTTATCAGATACACATTTATATCGAATATATTTTGTCTAAATTTAAGGTATTTGTGGGCAATAGCGATTACGATTATTATCTACATGACGGTATTTAGCTCAAGTTTAGACAAAACGAGTCCACGTGCATTCGTCTGAAACATAAACTTTCTCTCTAATCGTGATCACTCTTGCATTTTGAATTTTGAGACACGTCAGACGAATCGAAAGTGTCGAAAACACTCTTACATAGCTGTTCGCATCGTCAAAAGAAAACCCGATAAACTGGCACGAGTTTTCTCAACGGTCCGAGGGAGTTTATCTGCATGTTTGATGTCAGCGAATTCTGAACACTTTGGAGAGTGCACTGCATATAGTCTGTGCATAATGTTTTGACGCGACATTTTCTGCTTCCGATTGTGACACAAACGTTTGACAATTCACATCGAATGAATATATCGTCCGATTTGGAAACTCAACAAATAAGTCCATGCAGCCCAAACGCATTAAGCGCGCTAAGAGCGAACGTCGTATATTTATTCAGGACGTGATGGAGCCGATGTTGATTGATCCGATGTTCAACAAATTCTGAGTCCCTCTGGCTTGGTTGTGGAATGTGTTAACATGATGCTCGACAGCATTGGAATGATGAAATGTTTTTGGGACATGAAGCAACCGAATTATGCACGGAATTCTATTGAATTATGAACATTACGATGTGAATGTCATCAGTGCGAAGGCAAGTTTCTAAATTAATGAAATCTGACACGAGAGTCTGAACAAGAGTTAGTCGAAAATGCACTGGACCAAAAATGATTCCGGTTAAGGGTTTGTTTCGCATATGGAATGAGCTTGAGGACCAACACAATGAACAAATTGGCAAAACTACCTCGAGTGGGTCGACTGTAACATTACCTTGTTCGAACCGGAAACGGAACGCGCCCTATAATGAAATTACCGCACTAAATTTACATTCGATGTCGCCGTGGTTCACGTTCACGTAATTCATCGCATCCTCATCCGAATTCCTTCCGTGATTCACTGTTCAGGCGTTCATTCAATAGGAATTGGTTAACTTTAGTTCTGTCGCCAGCGCTTACAGGACGCCACACGATCGCCATACAAAGCTTCGGAACCGACAAAATAACAGCGCAAGCCAAGCACCATTGATTCCAATTTATGGGCTCAAGAGATTGGTCATTTGGTGACACACACACACACACACACACACACACACACACAACTTTCACATCGGCTCGACCACAACCCATTTTACAAATCACTTTCATGATGGCTCATCCAACTCTCCGGTAACGAATAAAAGCATGAAATTGTCCGTTACCAGTAGCGACCATTAGCTATGATGCTGTATTTGTGTTCGAACTCCGATTCGCAATTGCATGGAAACGCACATTGATTAATTATTTTCCATTTTGTCAAGTTGGTTCTGATGGGTTAAGCTCACAAGTGCATTGAAATGTTCTGCATTGATACTGCTGAACAGCGATGGACATACGAACTACTTCGTAGTTTGCATTCGTTGTGTATGTCCTTCCTGAAATCGTGCTCCATGAACATTTCGGATTGATTGTGAAGTTGAACACACGGACGATGACGGACGTCCAATGACGATATTGATTAGTCGATATATCATTTGAATACCATACTGGTTGATGTTACGTAATGAACAAAATACATAAAACGATGAGCTGGAAACACTGTGTTTGCAACACCTCGCAATGTGTTGCAAACACTTCTGATGAGTTTCTTTCGTCACGAATTGGCATGTCCATCATCTCAGCTCTAGTGAGTGTTATTTTCAGTGTATCTACTGTAACACTGTTCGCTCGTTCGTTTATTTTTTGTTTGGACTACACCGGTGTGCAGTAATTACACAGAGACAATGTGTTGAGAGATGTTTCATCAAATGCGTGTAGTGCATGAAGTGATGCGACGTGTTCGCAGCAAAGTGAATGTGCCTAGCTCACCGGATTGGTGTTCATAAATGTATGTTTCGTGAGAATAAGAAATGCGGAGATATTCTCGTCTCGTTACTTATGAATAATTTGAATTCCAGTCGGTGTATACTTTTCTTTTCATGCGCTCCAGTCAACTACCAAGCGATATATGGAGTGCTTATTATTATTAAACAGCTAACATATAGCTAAATCACTCGAATATCTCACACTGCACATCATCATCGCTCCCTGTGATGGATTTATAGTACGCTATTTTGCGTCGACTGATTGAATACACAGAATCGTTTGCTCGCTCGTGTGTTCGCCCACTGCAGTGCGTAGGAATTCTAAAACTGTGTGTAGATGTTGACACGTTCGTCACTGTGTTCGCCATGCACACACACACGAGCGCACTGACACTGCAAAATAGCCCCCAATGAGTGCCGGTATGCCGAACGAAAATTGAATAGCTGTGGAAAATTCGAATGGCACCATTCCGGACACGTCGTTGTGTCCGCATTTTCGGTTGCGCTCACGTGTGCGTGTTATTATCGGAAACTAGAACAGGCTGGCAGGCTACGCCAATGCGCCAACAGGCCGTCGTTCATTTTGGGCGCGCACAGCATGGTAATATCGGCTCTATTCATATGCCGCCTCGGCATTAGATAATAATTTGATCCGATGAACGAGCGACTTGTGTGTTTGTGTTGTGACCGAATCGTGTACCGTTCGAATCGACCAAGCCCTCAATGTTTGCTGCTGTGATATTTCTAGGTGGCTATTGCATATAGCATATTAATTCTCGTGTGTTCAAATCACGAAATTTATTCACAATTTAATTTTGTTGCGTTTGTTCTCGAGTTCTTCTAATCTGCATATTCTGCACACACATGACTGAACATCTTGCTGCTTATATTGAAACGAGTCAGGCGAGAATATTTTTTCACTCGACACACGTCGTTAGAGACTAGCAAAGGAACGTCAGCGCCGTGAGTCTTGTCTGCATATTTTCAAGATATTCTTCCAGCAGATCATTCAAATCTATAATCATTTTCTCGAAATATAAATATAGTATATTCGTAGAAGCCAATAGAAACATTGAAAATAAATAATTGTTCTAGCATCCACAAGCAATTTATCCTCTGAACAGATGAATAATAACAGTTTGATATGATTAGTATAAATTCAAATGCTCAATAAAAAACGTTTTGAAATAATTACCAAGCATTGCTCCTGCTGAATTGGCTTGTTGATGGCTGTGATAACATATTTTTGGCACACAAACCGCATCCCACACACGTCACATCCACTATGCTCAACAGCTTTGCGTAAATATCATGACACGCCAGAGAGCAGCATCAGATTTTGTTTTCGAACTAAACACTCTCTGCCATGTGTGTGGCTGTGGTGTGATGATGCGGCGTTTGATCCAATAATTGCGCAGCAAGCAACGTCGTGTGCGGTCACGTGCGTGAGCGATGTGCGGTTATATGCTAGTATGTGCGTGTGCTTGCGTACTCAATTCAATTAATGGATTGGGTGGGCGAACGGGCGGGTGCAAAATGTCGCCGGAATGGCATTCGCGGCAACACGCATTTTTTTCAGTAGCGAAATTAGAGCCATCGGCAATAGCGGAACGACATTCGCGGCAATACCTCCTAATTTGAAAACGCTCTAAGCTGGCATACAAAATTGTCACGTTAACTATTAAAAAGTGGGTTTTATCGTAAAACCCCTAATAATTAAAACTTCGGCTTCGGACTCAAAACCCGAGTAAAACTCCCCTTGTGTTAAAATAACGTATAATAATAACGTAATAACGTAAAACTCCCTGTAGTTAAAAGTCCGGCTTTAGACTCGAAGGGATTATAATCTAGATTTTGTCGTAAAACTCCACCCTGTTAACTATATTAATTAATTATACTTCGGCGATATGGGCAGCGATATGGGTGCTATAAGAGTCCGTTATTCGGCTGGTCGCCACATTCGGCCAGCTTTGCCGCTAATCAAGACAAGCAACAACCAACAATTCGTTTTCAATATGACTTTCGTACTCTGGTGTTGAATTTTATTTTGTAGAAATAAACTGTGCAATTACGTCCCTTTTTTTATATGCGTTTGAACGGGCAGTAATTTTGTAAATTGGTTGTATCCAGAAAATGGCAGACAAAATATGATTAAACTTGAATCATTCAACATGGCCCGAGTATTCGATAAAGGTCATAAATAAATCAACGAAATCAAAGGTTTCATCATGTCTACCATTGTGTAATGTGCACTTGTGATTAATGAACTGTGATGTGGTCAATTAAATTACCATTAAAATGGAGGCCACAACATTGTATCCTCATATACTACATAGTATCTATACATTTCCGACGAACTATTATATATATTTATTTGCCACATAACTCCAAACTACTTACACTATGTGTTGAGCATTCTACTTGTAACATGTGTACATATAAATTACTTTGGCACAAAATGTGGACGACTTGTTGCTCGTGCTTTCCACTTCGTTCCGAGCCATTACACGGCACCGTTACGTTGTGCGACGGTGCCGGAAACGCAGTCCGAAATAGGTATACATAAGCCTGTTATGGTGTTATTAGCATTTGAAAGAACACAGACCGTTTGATGTTGGGCAACTACGACAAAGTGCACTTTTTATGTTCTTAATTTCGTTTACACGACTTCTATGTAATTGTTAATTGTACTGGACGACATAGTTTTAAGGAATTCCCAGCGACAACGACACGCGACGGCGACATGAAGTGTACGTAATTTCATGACTTACAACAAGCTTTCCATCGAAAGAATTTAAATTCCGTGGAAAAGAATAAGCCTTAAAGTGAAACCATATTCTAACTATATGTTTAAATGTTCTTGACTTTTCGGGATAAGAGGAATTCGCGACAAAGCACAGACATCAGTTCAGTCGCCGTCCGTAGTTTTCTATCGAATCAGCCGGCGATAGCAAACGACAAGAGCTGAGCACTCTGTTGAATAATTGCGGACCATAACTCTCCGACTTCCGAGCAATGGTACCAAATCGACCGATCAACTCACAACAACCGCTAATTGTAAACGTGACCGCGTGTTCTGCTCAATGTGATTAATTTCATCCAGCCTGCGTGCTCGCATCGCGTCGCTTTGCTGCCAATTGTGGTGATGGCATTGCCTTTTTTGGCGGTCGATGTGGATGGGGTACAAAAACCGTTTAGTAGAGTTTATTGATCTGTTGTTTTCCCTCTACACAAAAGCACATGTAATTAGAACTGGGTTCAGCTCGTATTGCACCTGACCTGACTGTCGTTGGTGTTCAGTCGTAGACCGAACGCTCTAGCCACTTTGTTCAGAGAGGCACACGAACTCAGTCTGTATTGATTGGCAGTCAATGAAATCGATGTGTATGTGTTCGATGCAATACTTGTTGAGTTTAATTATTGTGCAAAATGTGTCTGCCCTGAACCGAAGGTATTACTTACAGAAATTACGTCAGAGCATGTGACTGTATTTGTCACATGAAAATGAATACAGTGTATGCAAACTGTGTTAATTGTGTGTATGCACAGCGTATATAATATCGGAATGAGAACGCTGCAAACTCTAAACCGAACATAACAGGACGAGAACCGAATATGAAAAATATTCTACCACAGTTCCAAAGCATAATCCATAACAACGCACACTATTTCTCGCGTTGTAATCCGGGTTCCGTTGAACAAACCTCACACACCCATTTCTTCATAATCGAGTTTTAATCCAGACCACATAGAAAATCTACCGCACTCATATAGTACACATTGAAGAACAATCACGTAAAGAAACATGGATTGTCGCCGCATGCGAACAGCCAGTGGCCTGGCGAAAGTGCGGCTCGGGCTCGACTTCCAACTTCCAACTACTATATTTGTTGGCTGTGTGAGTGTGCTTGCGTTCACGCTAGAATGAACCTGTCCACAACAAAAGAGTGTGCTAATTATCCGGATGCTGGCCACGTTTTGCGCTCTGCTGCTGGCAGACGACAACGAACGACGCTCAACCACATCGTCTAGCGGAAAAATGGAGTAAAGTCGTGAGTTGTGCTACTATGTTATGCTGTGAACGTGTGCACCGAAAAGAATTAGCTCAATTGCAGTGAGTGGCTCTGAAGCATGTCTGCTCGTACTAATATGTTCGCTCGCTCGAAATAGTAATCATTAAAATTTACCATAATTCTTGCCGCTGCTGTTTTGTAGGTTATTCCACATTCTTGTTAATATGTTTGGACAAATTAAATTTGCTTACCTGGAAAACGCATATGTTTAATGGTGTGAATTGTGTGAATTTTCAGGATCTATTTTATTGAATGTAGAGAAAAACACGCTATTGACAAGCGTTCGATTGCTAAAATTTCTGAACAACTGCAAATCTATTTCATGCCTCATACACATTCCAGCACTAACACACTTATTTGATACCCTCGAGTGAACAGGCGTACGACGGATAACATTACGGAAACCAGGCAGGTTATTGCATATACACACTCTAGTGACATGTGCGCAAATGAGTGAATTTGTGTGCTGGATTGTATGGGTGGGTAGTCAATTCTCATCATCGTTTCGATGGATGATGTTGACGCTAGTCAACAACGCTATCCAACGATACTTCAATTTGGGCAACATACTCAACCAGTGCAATGTTCCCTCTGCAAAAGTTCAATTGTTACGCATGTGTTGAACTTCTGTGCAGCAACGGCGCATAAGGTCACCGATGAATTATAACCACTGTTATGGTTGCTTGGTGCTGACTTTATGCGCTTTCCACCCTCGCATAAACTTGACATGTAGCTCCTGCGAACGCAGCGGTACCGTGTTGATTAATTTCATAATTAACTCAAAGTTGGCGCCAACTGACGCGCAAACATAAAAGTGCTAATTTAACACTAGAGTGATCGTGAGCTCGTTAATAGCTTGTCTTGATCCATTGTCGTCGACGAGCAGCTGTGCAATGTGCCTATTAAATTGACGGCTGACCGCAGTTGGAACAAACGACAGGCGAGATATAAAAACGCTAATGGTAGTAGGACACTGCTAATAAATAAAATCTAAACATACATGCTGCGTTTTTGCTAGCCAGGGTCACAGGGTCACATGAAGTACGCCTTATACGTTCGAAGAAAAACCACTCGGTGAGTGGGAAAGTAAGCGACATCCTTCGGCTCTCAGATTTCTGAAAAGATTGGTCAATGGTAGACATGGGTATCAGCCGAGACTCGCTAATAAAAATATAGGAAATGGGACATGCGAAGCATACTGTGGCTATCATTATCTCGAATTCTCGTATTCGACTGAAACTCTTCAGTCCAATTATCTTATTTCTGGCAGCATGCAAATTCACGTCCGAAGCGGGGCTTCCAGGATCAGGGTGCCAAACTATGTGTGGCACACGAATTACAATTAATCATTGTTGCCGTTCTTGGTTTGTTCGCTCGGAATGGATTGAAGTGCCTCTTGTGTATGTACTTTTTCAACGAGGCGAGGCGAGGCTTATGTGTTAATTTCGACAGAAGCGACGTGGTCACAGAGAGATGAATACTGTGCAAATATAATTTGCTATCTACATGATACACGAACGAGGCAGGAGGCGTAAGGGACACGCTCAGAATACGTCAACATTATATGGCGAATGTGATGTCGACGTTAATACTATAATATTGTTTTCCTATATACATTCGTATTTTGTACATTGTGAGGAGGGAGGAGTTGTGTCCACTTGAGTGGACTCGAGCACCAAGCCACAGATCTGGGCCCACTATGCTATGCTCCCTTT
>JANTBZ010047429.1:0-10998 GCA_024741255.1 Exechia fusca
GGCATATTTTGAGGCAAAAAAGAAATTGTTTTATACGAAGGACTTCGAAAAGTTGGAAGATCTCAAAATTCATATTATCGACCTCTAATAGAACTATGTTGATTATTCTGAAATAATTTCATCTAAAAAATGTGTCCTACCACCAAACGACACGGACTTTCCTGACTGCCTAGCCTGCTAAGGAAAAAGGGCAAATATATGACGAAAAATGTGAAACTCTCAAAACCGTATTCGAATTTATCGGATGACACCGAATAACATTTCTTTCATATTCATTTTATTTAATTATAAATTATATTTAATCCAAGAAATTGTTCTATCATTAAAAATTAAGCATTATAACCATATAATGAAATGAGAAAATGTATCTTTCTCTAACATTTTATTCGAAATGTCCATTCCATCGATCATCCAACCGAAGTCCGTTCCAAATTCCTCAGGAACATCCAGATCATCCCCATCGAACCTCCACTAACCTCCACTAACCGCTCAATTGTACGCCGCCTCCGTCCCAAACTCCACCACCTGCTCCATATCCAGCACCTGCACCGCCTCCCCTCCAAACTCCACCACCTCCTCCTCCTCCACCACATCGCCCTTCGTCACCGCCCCTCCGGCGCCTCTGCTCCCCCTCTTCAGATGCGTCCGCTGATGCGTCTGCAGTGCCACCAGCTGAATAAACCTCCGCCCGCACTCCGCACACCCGTGCGGCCGCTCCCCCGTGTGCGTCATCTCGTGATGCTTCAGCGTCTCCGCCTTCCCAAACGACCGATGACAATGGGCGCACGGAAACGCCCGCAGTCCCTCGTGCACAATTCGCACGTGCCTCGTCATATTGCCCACATTGCTGAACGTCAGCGAGCACTGCCCGCACGGCCACACCTTCTCCTTTGTGTGATAGTTGATGTGCACCTTCAGCTCGTTCATCGTCGTCTTGCGCAAGCCACAGTGCGGACAGATGAAGTTCTTGACGCCCTCGTGGCGCATCATGTGCTCCTTCAGCTTGTGCCGCGTCACCAGTCGCTTGTCGCACACCGTGCACGCGTACGGCAGATCTGCGGCGTCTCCGTGCACGTAGGCGTGCTTCTTGAGCGACGTTTTGCTGGTGAACTGCTTGCCGCACTCCTCGCACACGAAGCGCCGGAAGGGGGCGCGCGGGCGGCCCACTGGCCTCTTCGTCGGCGTCGTCGTCGTTGTTGTCGTGCTGGTCGATGTCTCTGCTGTTGATTCGCCTGCTGCTGCAGCTTCCTTTGTCCCCGCTGCGGGTTCGGCTTCGGCAGCGGCTTTCTTTGTCCCCGCTCCCGGCGTGTCCTTTCGGACGCGTCTCCGTGGATCCGTGTGATACACTGCTGCCGGATCGTTCTCCTCGATCGGGCCGTGAATCCGGCGGTAGTGCAACAGCAGGGCAGCTTTGCTGCCGTAATGCCGATCGCAATCCGCGTGCCAGCACACGATTTTCGGCAGCTCGTCGGCTGGCACTTCGTCGTTCTGCTCGTGAATGCGGCGGTAATGCGCTAGCAGCGCAATTCGGCTGCCGTATGCCCGACCGCAATCGTCGTGGCAGCACACGTGGGTTTTCGGGTGGTCGCGACTCTTCGCTTCCGCGATCTCGTCGTGCTCGCGGCGGATATGCGCTAGCAGGGAATTCCGGCTGCCGTACTGCCGGTCACAGCCGTCGACCGAGCAGGCGTGCGGTTTCGGGCGGTCGTCGCCGGCCGACGATGTGGTGTCATCTGATGGCTCATCATCGCCGTCGAGGAACTGGGTCTGTGAGGCGCCGTCGGTTTCGCCGCCGTCGTCCTCGATGACGATCTCTTCGTACACCTCTCCAGCAGCATCATAATCTTCTTCGACCAGATCGTCTGCCTCTTCTTCGGAATTGAAATTAATGTCCATGTCAACGTCGTCGTCAGGGTAGGTATTGCTGGGTTGCTGCTCATCCACATCGGGCTCTTGCTCGTCTGTGGCGGCGGGCATCTCATCGATTTCGTATTCAGTCGGTTCGTCGTTGTCTGCTGGCGGATTTGCATCGTCGGCGGTATTGAAAACATATTCATGGTCAGCGACGACGTCGATCGCGATCAGAGCGGTCGAAGGCGGAGCGACGCGGACCGCTTCGGTTTTGACGACGGCGGTTTCAATGGATGTTTCCTTCGACTCGTGTTGATGTTGCTCCTCCTGCTTTGCTGGAGCTGGCAGCTGCGCCCGGAACGTGGTGTCCCATTGCACGCAACGCTGGCGGAACTTGTTGAACGCGACCAGCTTGGCGTTGCAGCCGGCGCACAGATGGCCGGGCAGACCGTCGTCGCGGCGGCACGGCGACAATCCGGTGCAGGTGGCGTAGATGCGGGCGAGTTGACCGGCGCCGGCGAAGAGGGCGACCAGCTCGTAGTCGGCGCCGAGTTCGGAGCAGGCGCGACATTGGAGGGTGGGAGAGGAGGAGGAGGAGTCGACGGAGGCGGCGGAGGCGTCGGGCGGCAGGGCCAGTAGGTCCATGATTACAGCGTAGCGGTTGGTTGCGGTTCGGAGGCTGATGGAGCGTAAACAAAATGTCAGGCAGCGCGATATGCGAGATAACGTAACGCGCGAACGCGCTCGCTTTTGGAGTTTGTATATAATAATTATATGAAAACAATTGCGAATGACGTTAGGTATATAAAAATAATATGGTTTCGATGCAGTGTTGCCGACGAAGGCCAGAGAATATAATTGACAGCAGGGCTGTGCGATATGATGGATAATTCCGATAATTCAGTTGGTCAATATCGTCTTCCAACGGAAAAAACGGCGAAATTCTTATGCACACGAAAATTTGCTGTTTTTCTCTATAAACATTCTTCTATGATATTAAAAAATATCGAAAATGTCTAGCTAATAACCATGAAGGCAACAATTTTTCAATTAAAAGGATATTGAGCAGTAAAGCAAAGTGAATCGAAAGTTAATTAAATTTTGCACAAATTCATATCATAAAAAAATTACTTGTGTTCAATTCGCACGATAACTGCTCCATATATCGAAAAATCGGTTTCTCACTGGACGCACAAAACCAAAGAGTGAGACTTTTCATCACCACAATTTCGTGAATGTTTGAAATTAATAATGAGCTAGAGTAGTATAACTCGTAGAATGTAATCAATTAAATATACAACTACTCACGCGAGAAGGCCTCCGGCATCCGGGTCCATTGGCGCTGAGTTTTATTCTATATTGTCATCAGTCTTTATCAAATTTTACTTTGAGCGAAAGCAATTTTCAGACTATATTTATATATTCTATATATTCTCCAGTACGGTTGGAATATATTGGCAACGAATTGCAGACGAAACGTCAAAAGTTTGGCAACGCACATCGAATATATTTCGAGGCTTTGCGCCTTATCATAGTACATATTAGCATGATCCCAAAGTCTGGAATATACAGTAGAATTGTGTATATCGGAATTGCGAATACATAATTCTAAAGTGTACAAATTTGCCTTCGCGCAAGCTTTTATTCAGCTCTTGTATACAAACAATTCACTAATGACTTTTCATTCTTGAAAATGATATTCGCTTCAGGAGAAATACCTTTTTATCTGATGACAAAATGTAGAATCCCTTTTCGTCGAAATAACGTACACACGACAACTAATTCCAAATATTTTCTCGACAAATCAAAGCAACTTTAATTCATCCCATCCTTTTCTCTCATCATTTCAACCACACCAGCCCACGCAACGCGCGCACACCGGGACGCCCAACACCGTTGGATGCACCAGAGCTCCTACACCAGCAGTGTGTGTATTCGCAGGCGCCAGCATTTGGATCCCAGCATTTGTCGCTCCGATAAAACAGGTGCTCAGCACAGCACAACCACTCTATTCGTCGTTGGACTCGACGTTCTCGGTCTGCAGGCTCTTGAAGGAGATGACCGGCACGTAGGTGACCAGGGTGTACAGCTTGTTGGCGGAGTCCTCGTCGTCGTTGCGGCGACGCGCCAGACGCACGCGGATGCGGAACGGGGTGGAGCTGAAGGGCACAGAAACGAAAAATAAGCCATTAGTAAAACTACAGATACTACTTCATAAGGCTGTAACTTCTAAACTAATCGACGCCAAGCGCTGAAATTAGTTCGGCCATAATCTACAGAACAGAAGGAATCCACAGAGCCTATTCGCTGTTCGTTAATTCAAGTTACTCTTCTGCTATGCACCAAACGGAATGTCAACAACCGACCTCACATCTGACCCAAACACACATCACACTACAACTTTGTTTCGATTACTCACCGGATGCCCTTGGCCCAGATGTGCTTGTTCAGGCGGGTGTCGATGCGCACATCGCTGGTGCCCATCTCCTGCTCGGCGAACTTGCGGATCTCCTTGATGGCGCGCGGCGCACGCTTCTTGAAGCCGATGTTGTGCACCCGCTTGGCCAGATGGATGGTGCACTCGCGCGTCACCACCTCGCTGATGGCGGACTTGTTGCGCTTCTCGGTCTTGGTCTTGGCCATTTTTGGTGGTGGGGAAGTGGGTGCGTTCTGCGGAGTCGGACGATCGAATCAAAACATGAGCACTTCTATTATTGTCAACATAACCCAACCACCAACACAAACATTCGCGACGCGCACGCACGCACGCAATCAAAACACCGACCCGACCCAAACGCGAAACCGCCGCCACCGGCCGTCAGCCCAACACATTGGCGCCGGAATTTCGGCGGTCGCCGACGGGCGACACTCGGGCGCCTACATTGGCGTCGGTCGGGGGGCGCGCGGGGCGGATTTGGGGGCCGATGATTGAGGATTTGTGCGGAGCGGACGTTCGGCACTCACCTTTCGAATTCTACACTTCTGTGGAAAAGAACGTCAAAGATGGCCGCGCGCGTCGATGACAGCCGCTGACAGCCGGCGTGACAGTGGCACGCGGTGACAGATGGGTAGGTGGAGAGTGGAGAGTTTGGGCGGATTCCTTGGCGACCGCAGCGACATCTGTGGGCGGGTAGATGGAGAGTTATTTGGAAGTTTTTTAATGATTTTTGCCGTTTTTTTGTCATAAAAGCGAGACGAATGTGAAAGTACGGATAAAATACGAAATTTTGATTTATTGTAGATGATTGCGCGAGGAAGAAAGAGAAAGAGAGCAAAACAAAACGTGTATTATCGACATCGGCATCACTGCATTAGAACGCCGCCGCCGCCGCTGCTTTATGCACGCATTCAACACAGCCGTTCAAAAATTCGCACACACAACCAAAATCTCAAATCGTCTCGGTCCTCCGTTCACGTTTGTGCACGTTCAGTCTGCGCTGCTGCGTTCTTCTGCGTCTCTACTAGCACTACACAAAATCCACACAAACATACACATACACAGCACACAGGTCGATCGACGGTCGCACACGCGCAGCCTCCGTGTTTCGCTGGTTCTCCGCGGAGCCTCCAATCCACAGTCACAACAAACACAACTTCCGTCGTGTCGTTCCGTGCTGGCATCGCGCGATCTGCAGCTGGCTGGTCCACACTCAAGTTCTGTAAAGGTTCATTTCACTGCGACATCGGCCCCCGTGTCTCGTCGCGAATTTGTTGGTTAGAGACGCGCCGCGGCGTTCAAGTGCACCCCCCAAAAAAAAACATCAATCGCACACACGCACACAATTCGGCTTTGATCGCACACGCGCACATGCGAGAGCGAGAGTAGTAACACAAAAGCGCAACGAAAGCGAGCCCAAAGTGCAAGCCCCGACAACGACGCAATCATCAGCATCGACCATCATCAGCAAACCACCCACCAACCAACAACAAACCATCGAGAGTGTCATCGCTGTCTGCCAACCAGCACCAGCTGCCCCACGGATTTCGTGACTTTGTCGTGGTCGTGTCGTAGTGTCGGTGTCGTTTGTCGTCGTTCGTCGTGTGTGTGTGCCCCATCGTGTGTGCGCGCGCCCAGACCCCGATGTCTGGTTCTGAAGTCTTTGACAGTTGCACGACGTCCGTTGATCCGCCGGCCGCCAAGAAACGGAAGCTGCCGCCCTCCTCAACGTCGTCGCCCCAGCAGCAGCACCAACTCAACAGCAGCAGCACCGGCGACGTCAACGCGAACGCAACAACAACCACCGCCACAAGCCCACCATCATCATCGTCGACGCCGGCGTCGTCGTCGCACAAAAATAGCAACAGCAACAACTCGGCGCAAGCAGCAGAGCCGACGCCGTCGTCGCTGTCCAACGCTGCGGCCGCTGGTGATTCGCAACATTCGTCGTCAATTGCTGCTGCTGCTTCGTCAGTCGCTCGCGAACAACAAGGAGGAACAACAACAACAACCATGGCGGCCGTCTCCGGGAATAACGGAACAACAACCAGCGCCAGCGCCAGCGCTGGCGGCGACATCGACGAGGGCCTCTACTCGCGTCAGCTGTACGTGCTCGGCCACGACGCCATGCGGCGCATGGGCGCCAGCGACGTGCTGATCTGCGGCCTCGGCGGACTCGGCGTCGAGGTGGCGAAGAACATCATTCTGGGCGGCGTCAAGTCGGTGACGCTGTTCGATGGGCGCGCCTGCGAGGTCGGTGATCTGGCCACCCAGTTCTATCTGACCGAGGCGGATGTCGGACGCAATCGGGCGGAGGTGTCGCGCGTCCAGCTGGCCGAGCTGAACAACTATGTGCCGGTGCGTGTGCACACCGAGGCGGATGGTGGACTCAACGAGGAGCTGGTGGCCAAGTTCAGGGTGGTGGTGCTGACGGACTCGCTGCGTCCGGAGCAGCTGGCGGTGGCGGAGTGGGCGCGCCGGCATGGCGTGGCGCTGATTGTGGCGGAGACGCGCGGTCTGTTTGCGCAGGTGTTCTGTGACTTTGGAGCGGACTTTGTGGTGTACGATACGAACGGGGCGCAGCCGGTGGCGACGATGGTGGCGGGGATTACGCGCGATGCGGATGGGGTGGTGACGTGTTTGGATGAGACGCGGCATGGGTTCGAGGATGGGGATTGGGTGACGTTTGCGGAGGTGAGTGTTCGAGTGGGGAATGTGTAACAGAAATATTGCAGCAGCAAGTGTAATGCAATAATGTGTGTGTGTGAGTGTGTGTGAACGCGCGCGGTTCTTTGTCTTGTGGTTGGTCGGTTGCGCACGTACGCAAATACTTGAACACACACACACTCAGCCAGCAGACTACGCGCCTAGGTGTGTATCGATTTTGTATGTGTGTGTGTGTTTGTGTGCGGCTGGCCGCTGACACGCATTTGCGGCTGCGGGTGCAATTGAACATGTGAACGCATGCAGTGCGTTGAAATGGAATAGCTCGCGCGCGTCGTTCGAATCGAATGGGGGGGGACTGCGCAATGTGCGCAACATTGTGTGTGTCATGCTGTAGAACTTTCCATGATTCTGCGTGTGTGATGTCAACACGCGCGATATATAGCGACGCAGAGATTATATAAAACACTGCGTGTTTCTGTTCGTGTGTGGAGTTTGTGTCTGTTTGTGTGAGGTGAAGTGACTGTGCAGAAGAGCTCTGCTCTGCGAACGAAAACAAAGAAGAAAATTATGAACGCCCGCAGCACGCGCAGACACAAACAACGCAAGCACGTTCACACACATGAACACACATGAGCATATCGTAACACCTAAGCGTATGCGTGGAAACCACAGATTTTACTGTGGTGCAAACAGAAGCGCGGTTTTGAATACCTGCTGTTGCGCGGAATGCGATATATGGTTTCTCTAGTATGGTTGTAGTTTCAAGACTATGCTATTTTATATATTTATATATTTCAATGCATTTCTCAATCTTGCTGCAATGTAATAATGTAATTTGTTTCAAATATTACGTGAAATTTCAAGGATCTATTCTGCTATTGCAAAAAAATCAACTGACCGCTTTCCACTTGCATAATGCCTCACAGAATTGTGGAAGTTGTTTGTCAACGATGGTTCAAAATAACTGACAAGACAAGAAGTAATCAAATGCGGTTGACCTCCTCAGTAGAAGTACAGAAAAGCTACTTTGTGTTAATTGGTGCTAGGAGTTTTTTTTTATTCACTCTGACTTTCATTTCGGCACTGATTTTATCAAAACAATCGTTGACTAACAACTTTCACAGTTCTGTGTGGCATCGCATCATGAAGATATTTTTTTTTAGCAAAGCGAGTTTGAAATGTGCTAAGCTAACTTTCAACTTGAAAGTACAAAATTCAGAGCGATATTGCAATTCAAAGTAATTTACAATGCAAAGCCATACTCATTGCAAAAAACGCTGCTCAAATTGCATGGATGAAAAACCAATTTGCGAAACATCAAAATTTGCAAAATGTTGATATTGCCAAGAAATATTTTACAGACAATTTTCAAAAGAGCAGTTGCAAGTAAATGGTTTAATAAGTGTGAATATCTCGATTTGTACAACTAAAGCGTTGTTCTAATATCAACCTACCGAATTCCAACCACATAGAAGGGTAATGGTGGAGCAAGTTTTGCGGGTGGGGCTACGAATATTTGCCTTTAAAATGCAGATATTCGACTGAATGTTGGATATTGTGTGCATTTCATAGGACGCTTCTTTCCAATATAGATTCCGTTTCGGTAGGGTCTTAAATACAAAAGTTATAGCCCTATGTGTGTGTTTGGTGTGTTAGCTACCACAAATCGTCTCCCATTCATCGAATGATGAGCTTCGAAGCGAAATTTATCTGTAAACCGGAATCGGTTTTTCTTTCACCGTTTACATGAGCATTCTCGCTGGAATCAAGGTCTATCTCTAACGAATACATGGGGGGCAATTTTTGCATGGCTTATGGCCATGGCCTATGCTGTATTCATATGACTTTATTGGAAAAAATATCATTACAATATATTCATACAATGTTTAGAACTTAGAACACAGCCCAATCAATGTTATCCGGAAAATACCTCAGAGATAAACACATTTCATATGGAAAATGTATATCGCAATCTACTATGCTATAAACACGCAGAACCAGATGATAGAGACCATGATGATATTTCTTGGTTTAAAAAGGTTTTTTTTCGTTTGAATTAGAATAAAGAAAACTTATTTGTTATTTTTCGACTCTGAATTTTATAGTTTTGGACCCAATTGACTAGCGGCAAAACTTACCCCCTCTATTTTCAAATCGTAAAAAAAACATGCTCTTGGTTGGAATAGTTTGAATCATAGACCCGATACGGGGCAATTATGTTTACCAAAATTATAGTCAGATAAATGGTCTATCGATGGCATTTAACCATTTCGAAACTGATTCAAAATTACAGGCGTGAGAGCTCCTCAAACTTTCATGACAAAACATGACCCACCTCACACTACTGATTGAAGCGTCGTTATGCAGTAATATTGGTTACTCGAAATTTCTGAAGATGCACAAATAGACCTACTTATTGCGTTGACTTTGCAATCATTCGGTAAATACAAATCATATTTTTCAACATATCGTCTAAAGATCGAGCGTTCTTCGGAAGAAATACGGCGTTACACACAGAAAGACGAAAAGTAATGCATTGATTTTGCCTAACGAATTGACATAAATGCTCACCGATTGCATTCACCGGTTTCCCTAAATCGAAATGGCCATTTACCGGTTTATCTGGATTTCACATGCGAATTATGCGTAAATATCGATACGAGACCGCACGAAATTGCAAATATTGTGATATCCGGCAAATATGAGTTAATTCGACATGACGCTTCTTCCATTCTGCAGTATTTGGCTTTGCTGCCGATTTTCGATTTTCTGTTGCGTTCTTAAGTGACTATTTGAGCTATATATGAAAAGCATCAAGCTGATTTTTTAATTCGATGTACTCCATACTCGAGTATCGCGTTTTTTCAATTACTCCCACACTTCATTATACTCAATGAGGAACAGTATGAATTCCCAATATGCAGCACATATTTTGACTAGCACACGTGTATCAAAGATGAAGTACTTAACTTTGCACGCATGCTCACTTGCTGTGATACATATGTGGAATAAGCGTAATGACCCAACTCGTAATGATCTCACACATACGAGCAATTCATCGCCAATGGAATTTTACTGGGAATCATACGTACGGATCAATTCTAGACTAGTGTTGTAGGTATATCGAATTACCGGATTTAAAGGATCGTAATAACCAGTAGCATTAGACTGACTGACTGAATGATTGGAAATTTATAAATTTGTTTGCGTTCTAATGCAAACATAACTACCTTATTTTAATATCACTCTCATCGAACATATTGAAACTTGAATGCTCTCCACATATCAACTCACCTCAAAATCTGACCAACTTGTTCGTCTTTCTGGTCCAGTCTGATGTTACACCAAAACACACACACACACACACACACTGCCAACCCGCCATCCGGGGGGCAATTAATATTAATTGGCATCCTGCCATATGCAAAACCAAATAAATTTGTTGCGGGTAATTCCGATCACATTTCCCCCAGCCCACCCGCGGAGGAGCCAGTTGGAAACTTTCAGACACAAACTTCGCACGACTGCCGGGCGGGCAGGCGACTTACCCAAAATGACATCTTAATCGTTGCCGCAATACACACAGACACACACACACACACCCCGGAGTTCATCGGGCACACAGCCGCCAGCAGAAGCAGCAGGGAACATGGCAACTGTCAATATAGCACAAAACTGGACGGGTGGAAAAAATGAATGAGGATATATTACATGGGCTGATAAGAAATGAGACAAACTATTTTTGATGAACATTCTTTGTACTCTTCTACATTGTATCCTTTTAGTTTCCTTGCAATATCTAGATCGAAATTTGCCACATTTTGACTTAAGACATCATTTGGCTCCAGCGGCACTTCTACCCATCAGAAAACCGTGTTTCATCATAATCAAAACTCCTTCTTCACCATATTATTGAATACGGAGTGCGGCAGAAATAACGAATAACTTAAAAGTTCAATAACTCGGGAACGTGTGCAGCAATCTTGAAAAAAAGAACGGAATATGAAAGAAGGTTTATTTTTTGCAGATACTTCGATTTTTTA
>JANTBZ010047440.1:0-10998 GCA_024741255.1 Exechia fusca
TATTATTGTTTAAAAGATAATTTTAGGAACTTATTTTGTAAATGAATTTTGAGTCAAATCGCAAATGTTATGGAAATTCAATGTTATGGAATGAAATTCAACGTTATGGAAATTCAATGTTTTGATGACTTTATCAGCAAATATTTTTGTTCTTCACTGCACTGAATTTTTACAACAGAAAAAACGAGAACATAATAACCAGAGAATATATTGGTTATTATGATCTTGCACTTCAAAAATATATCCGATTAGTTTCCTTTATCAAGTCTTTCACTTTTACTATGCTGAAGGCCCTGACGTTCCTGGGATTGATGATGATATTAATCTCGAGTGCAGGAGCAAGGTTGTGCGTGTCTTTTATTGCCGCTTCGTATCTGAGCCGGCCGATCGCATACAATGGCGATCACGCGCGCAATTCCGCTCGTAAATCACATTCTTACGCGTTCGACACGCGAATTACGGGCAATCCGGACGAGACGCATCCCAAGCGAACGGCGAGAGTATGTTTGGATTGTGTATTTTTTCTCGTTTGGGTCTTGTTTCATTCGAACGAGCGCACATAACGAGAATAATTGCATTTCCGCCTGTGGTCTGGTCGTCGTTTGTCGTTGTCGTCTTTGCATCGTAGTATATCAGTGCATTTAAAATCGCAATTGTTGCTGCGCAATTGGGGCGTTACGGAGATGTTCATTAGTCCGACTGGCTGGACGCTTGGTGTACTAGAGGGTAATCAGAACCAGATCCGAGCCCATGCGAGTGGTGCGTACGTGATGTTTGCACCCGCTCTAATTTGCCATCAAACTGGGCAAATTGGGTAAACAAGACTGAGCCAGGGAGAACATATGCAGTTGGATTAGGATGCGGTTTGACGCGCAGATTTTGAGAATACAGAGTGTTTATGAACAAGGAATATTACTATTCGTCTACATTTGTTAATGGTCGAATTTTTTTTATGAATTCAACTTAAACTGTAGCCTGATTTCTGTTCTACAGTTTCAACAGAGGCATGTCAGAAGTACTGTCTTCCATGAATAGGTTATCTATTTTATATTTTGTAATTATTTATTTATTGTGTTATACAAAACACAACTTATCAACCATCTAGATCTAGTGCACAAGTCCGCCTACTGGCTGACTTTACTTTATGACCTCCAGTTCGAATATGTGTGTGTATGCTTATAGCTTATCTTATAACTTATAACATGTTTACGAGTTTTATGAAAACACACTAAATACTGACGACGTGATGGAATAAATAAATTAATATTGTGTTAAGGTGTATACTAGGGTAAAGTATGGCAAGTTTGAGGAGCTCGCACGTCTGTAATTTTGAATCAATTTTCATTGTGTAAACATATTCTAATGATTTTATTTCCAAAATAGTCGTGTGGTTACTACATAGAGAGTCCGATCCTTATGATACTTCGGGTTTTACCTTCGAATTCCAGTAGATTAGAACATGACGGAGCCGTAATTTTGAAATTCGGACCAGGACCGCCGGAAATGGTGAAGTTACTGCCTACATTTATACAGCACAACATTTTACGGTTTTTATTAATTTCACTGCCTACATGTATGCAGCACAAATGGAAATCGTACGGTGCATTGGTATAATTAAATCGCTTAGCGTACATGCAGGCAGTTAATAAAAACCGTAACTTGGCTGTTTCCGACGGTCCCGGAATTTTGAAATTTGGACCACATAATCTAGAACAGAACCAACAACAACATAATAAAAGCCACAATGCAAATACAAAGGAGAAGTAGTTCTGATTCCAAAATCTATATGATACCGACCACTTTTCTTATTTGGATTCAAACTTAATCTTTTTCCGATTCGGTTGGCCTTTGCAATCACAAGGCCAATCGTTGAAAGTGTGTGGCCTCAACCTAGAGTTCCCGTGTTTTTCGCACGGACAATTATTCGTGGAATGCTCACGTGTCGGAAAGCCGTCTCCATCATATATTTACGCACCGGAAAACAGGACAACTAATTGTTTTATCATAGAGAATATAGTGATCTAGAATGTGTAATTTAGTTATGCTACTTAATACAAAATATGATGTAAGTTATCGTATTCCTGATGAGCTCCGTGTTTTATGTTTTTACTAAATCGACGCTCGAACATTGAATGGATAGTCATGCAAATCAAGGTGCACACTTTAATTTTACCACAATCAACCTTTTAAGCGCAACGAAGTTCGCTGGGCCGGCTAGTTTAATTATATGATCGAATGGACTGAAAGGATATATCGGTTTGATTGATGTTTGAAAGGCCCGTTGTTTAGGTGAACAAGAAACATGAATAGTGTGGGCCCGACCCACGAATATTTTTAACAAGGTTGTTAGTCACAATATTGTACCGACAAGAAAGAAAGAGAAGGAGCTAGATCTAACAAGCAACTTACGAGGTGTGAGCTTGTACGCTCAATATAAACTTAACCTCGATATTTCTTGTTAAATACTGTACAGAGGGCAAACATGCTTATCACCTCGTAACAGAGCGTGTTAGCTCATTAATCATCTTGCAAATAGCTTTTTAGCCTCCTCAACACCTCGTATCAGCTTGATGCAATATTATAACTCACAACCTTCATAACATTATTCGCGGATCGGGCCCAATGCAAGTTCTAGTTCATTCGAAACCTTCAAACAAAAAACGCCCCAAGAATGCTCTAAATTTCAAATCTACGTGTTCCGAATTGGTTTGAAAAGGTGATTTGATCCAACTATCCACTATTCCAACAAGAAAATCTAGCACATCTAATATCCATCGAATTCTCGCAATGCCAAACTCACCTTCCGATCTTCGCCTCCTCATCCAGATCCGATGGCGAGCGCTTCGTGCGCCTGCACAGCGCAGCCAGAATGCCCGCATTGATCAGCGCACAGCACAGCGCGTCGACGAGCAGCAGCAGAACGAGCACGGCAGCGATGGCAATGCCGACGATGGCGGCCGATGACAGAACGGGCGATTCGACACGCGTCACTTGGTCGGTGCCTTCAGAGCATTTCGTCAAGGTCGGAGCCGGATTGGTTGTGTTTGTATGCGGATGTGTGTTAGAGTCGATGCGATGCGTAGACGATGAGGGATGATGAGAAAAAGTTGTAGTTAGTCAGAGGTCAGGTCAAACGGGAAGCTAACATAACGGAGTGAAAACAAACGAAATCGCAAGCTAAATATGTACACGAGTTGTGAATTCACGTATTCTATTGGCATTGGATGAAAGTCGATTTATGTTGAGTGTGTGGTCATTTGTTAGCGAATTGTTCGGAGTTTGTGTCTGTGGAATTATGATATCCGGAAAACCCGTCGCATATTTGCTGAGTGTGTGTGTTTGATTGCGTGCATGCGATGTTGAGTAGGATTCAAAAATCAAGAGTAACCGGAAAAACGACGGTATGCAAATCATATTGTACATCGGTGTCGTTTGTGAGTAGTATTTTCGATCAAATTATAGTGAAACGGAAACCATATTATACATATTCAATATACACAACCAAGAGAGAACCAACCACAATACGTATAGTCCAGAAAATAGGTGCCGGGTAATAATGTCGACGGGACTAATGTCAACGAGGTGTAAACACTAAACTCAATTAATCCATTTGAGCCTGAATGCTGATTAATCCATTTTAGTCTGAAAACTGAGTTTTACGTTCAAAATGAAATTCGAGGTTATGTCCATTGACATTAGTACCATCGACATTAGTACACGGCACCCAAGAAATATATACATAATACATAGAACCGCATGTTCGAGGAAACGGAAACATAATAATAGTGGTGTGCAGATGATGATGATATGCCCAGTATGCCCAGATGTTGGAAATTTCGAATCGAGTGTTATTATGTATGTGTGTAGCGTACATTGGAGTTATGTTCTGGTAAATTGTGCTCTGTTATGTTTTTGGGTGTAATGTCTATTCTATCGTCACTATTCTACCATTTACTATATATTTTCGATTATTCTATACGAAATATATGTATGTACACATAGAGAAGAAAGGACGGAACAAGAAAATACAGAATGAATTACCTTACTCTCTCTTCGAATCCCTTCAGACTTCTTCCTTCATAGATTGCTCACTTCTTGTCGACGAAATATCCATCTGGGATCGTTTTCCCACTCAATTTTTATTCATACAGTATCAGTATTTTCCGTAGCACGTGGAATGTGTGATGTGATCTTACGAATAGTTGATGCGTTTTGGTATGTACACAATTTTTCTGTTCGGTGTCTGTATGTGGAATGTGGTTTGAAATTTCGTGTGGAGATGCGTCTCAACGCGTTTTGCCAATTTGTGTGGTGAAACAGTGGTGGGATTTGAGATTTTACGTCGGTAGGTTCATCTGTGTTAAATCTACGATATCGTGTATACGCGCTTGTATTCGAAGTAATCTCGTACATTATAAATGGAATGTATTTTCCTAGTATAAATTGTATATGCCAAAGTCCGAACAATTTGTTGGTTATTTACTTTATTTATTAATTTCGAAAAGAGTGCGCCCACTTCGCATACGAATTCGACGAATATTCACGTTAATTATCCTATATTTGAAACGATACTCAATAGTATTTTTGTATATTTGTATACACACGCTCGCATAGATGATAGTGCACAAAATGTAAAAGCACACTCGACATGATTCATACTGTTTCATCAAGTGTAAGTCAAATACATACGAGTTGAAAATTGTTCAGCCTATGCGCAGGATTGATGAGCGCATTTGTGTATATTTGGTTGGTCCTACAAATCGTCGGTTGCTCCTATTTTCGGCTGACATACAAAGTGGTTGTAAGCTAGTGCAATGTTTGGTTACGATTAGAATGAACATCTCCGGATGGTCGGATGATTTTGATTTTAGCTAGATGATATTGACGATATTCAAATTTGTTCGCTACACAGTTGTTGATGATATTTTTACTCTTCGGCCAGTTATTGTCGAATTCGAATCGGTAGTTTATACTATAGTACGAATGATGATTCATTTTAATTGTGTAGATTTGGTTTAGAATTGAAATAGTGTTGTATCTCGTGTGTATATTACTCTACAGTTCTCTCACTCCTAAATTGAATATATTCGTGGGCAAAATCTGAATTGGAATTAATTGCATTTTGTTAAGCTCTTGCTGTGCTGTGCCTAGCCAAGATATGTTCTCTGTGGTTCAACATATACATATAATTTTCAACGATATATCGAATTGATCCGTAACAAATTCGAGCCTCCAAGTAGTGTTTGTGTTTCTGTACAGGTTTTGCTGCCGTGTCGATCTCGATGTATAGTATAAAATGTGTGTGAACAAAGACGAACATAACACATTATTCACACGTTCGCCCTGTGATAAATTCGCTAGTTTTCCACCTCGAACAAATCTTTAACACCCCTCCCTTCCACATAGAAAATGTTCATCGCACAATTTCGACGGCGGTTTCCAAACGTTGCGCGGCCAATCCTCACCAGAGCGCCACCGGCGTCCACGATGCCGTGGCGGCCAGCGCGGCCAACGTGAGCGTCCACGTCCACGTCGCTCGCATGTTCGATGCGTGGTTGTACGGTCGGTGGCCTGAGTTATGTTGGGTATGTTGGGCATGTGTGCAGTGTTTCGCGGATGTGCAGATTATTTTTTCGCAGAGATTCGCAGCGTCGACGGAGTCGGAAAAAAGTGGGTGGAAAATGCGATTGTAATCGTCAGAAACGCAATTAGTCACAGACACAGACAGACACAGACAGATCGCGCAGATGAACTAGATGGAATTTTTCGTTGCTACGTTGATGAATTGCTCTCTAAAGCTGCAGACGATTGAGTTTCGAAATAACGGTCAACACACTACGAGACAGGACAGGCAGTGGTTGATATATGGTATAGTAATTTGCATTATCATGAAGAGAGACGCATAGATTTACACGTTACATATTTGTTAATCTCGAAGGTTAGAGCAACACGTATTTGCCAATGTAGAAATCTGAATGTGCGATGTTTCTATATCGTGTAATGTGTGATGTATAAATGTTCATGATCGAGTATAGGCCTGATTAAAATCTATGTTTCAATGCTCAACAGAAGATGCTAGTGTTAACATGTGCTGGAATGTTGGGTGATTTGTGATGGAGAACCCAGAGACAATCGTTTTCATGTCTCTGTGAACTCGCCGTGTATCGGTGTGGAAACGTTTGAGAATTTCTCTGCGCTTTTCATATTCAAATCGCCTATGATGTATGCGGTGTATTGTGATGGAATATGCTGTTGTGTATCTCTATTGTATGGAAATAATACTTTGTGATGGTGATTTGTGAGATGGTTCGGTGTGTGTGTGTACATTGATATCGATACGAAAATACGATGAATAAATATAGAGTCGAGATTTATGTATATTTCGAAATATGGTTTCACTGGTTCGACAACACAAAAATACAACTCACTGAGAACGCGCAACATACGACGAGGCTAACACACACAAATATTGATATGCGAATAATAGTGAGGACGAGGACTACGCACACACAACAAATATTACAAACAGCGCAACATAATAAATGTTTGTGTACACGCACGATTGATTCGAGTGTGTGTGGCTCTTACAGACGATTGCGTATCAAATAGAAGTAGTAAGTATGGTATGTAGTAGTATGGTATAAAATATATCCGAAATGCACGATAGTAGAGTTAAAGTTATATAAGCACAAAATCATAAACACATTGGGGTGCGGCAACTTAAACTCTACACAAGCGAGCGAGAACGAGGCGGCGCCGTGGAATAATGTCAAAGTGACTAATGTCAATGCGTTGGAAATACCTGGAACTCAATGGGAATAATGTCAAAATGACATCAGTTACTTTGACTTAATTTCCATTGTGTTAATTTTTTTCCTACGCATTGCGATCAGTCACTTTGACATTATTCCCGGGCGCCAAACGAGACGACACGATAATTTGGGACGATTCGGGACGATCAACAGGACAATCACACACGCACACAAAATTTAAATACACTCGGACTTCACGGCGCAATCAACACACAAACAACGGCCATTACGGACGCCCACATGGCCGAAGCCATTTGCGAGGCAGAGGCGCCGCCATTGGCTCCGTAGATGCCGGCCTGCGCCGGATTGCCGAGGCTGTACGTCAGCGGACCGAATTCGTTCGAGGACTCACCCAGAGCGGTCTTCATCAGCAGGCTGGTGGGCTGCGAGAAACCGATGGCGTTGTGCGCTCGCAACTCTATCCGATAGCAGGTGTCGCTGGTCAGTTTGGACATGACAAAGTTGCTGTTCTCGCTGTTGAGGACGTCGCGCGTGACGCACATGCCCTCGAGTTCGTGCCAGGCGCCGTTCTTCTTTTGGCCCTGCGAGGTGGAAGGAGATTAGGAGAACACGAATTTGATTTAGAATGGAAGTGAAGTTAGTACTTTTATCGATTTGTTGTGACTTAGTAAATTTGCATGGAACTATTCTGAACTAATGTAGTCTGGAACTGAATATCGAAAAACATCAAGTGCAGTTCATTAAGTGAGAAACTCATAGCCGTGGAACGAAATAAACAAAACGAGATAAGATAAATTAGAGAAATTAGTAATATTAATCAAATAGATAAAATAACAGCTGCAGGACTCTCGAGCATTAGCGTGACTACTCGAACACGAGACGAAATCGCGTGTGGTTGTTGTTGTGGCGACTCGAATTTAAAGAACTCACTCGCTTGACTCTCTAATTCGAGTCGCCGTGAAAAATTTGCACGAGTCGTTTCACACACTTTTGGGTTTGGGTTTGCCATTAGTGAGTAAGTTGTCTCGCTTAAACAACAACAACCACACGCGATCTCGTCTCGTTTTCGAGTCGTGTTGCTAAAGTTCGAGAGTTCTGTAGCAGATTGTAAGACATATATTCTGTCAGGTTTTTCAATAGACATCGTCTGATCAAACACATTTTGAACTGGAACGCTATATTTTTAGCGAGACGACTCGAAGTCGAGACGTCATAGCGTGTGGTTGTTGTTGTTGTACGGGCAAGTCAACTCAATCAATTCTGGCAATATGAACCCAAAAGAGAGTGAAACGACAAGCCGACAGCTTCTCCTTTGTTGGGTTAATCTCTTATAGTCTCTTTTGGTCTCTCATGGTTATATGAAACGCCTTGAAATATCGTTTCAACTATCTCACTCTCTGAAATAGTCGAGTCGTCTTGCTAATGTTAAAGCGTTCAGCCGCAGATTTCTTTGTTTTTCTTTTTCTCGATTATTATCTTTCCGGTTATAAATTTCTGTGTTACTTGATCAAGGCACTGAGAGCATGAAGTCAAACAGGATTATAGAGATGCAGACCAAAATATGACAACATTAGAATAATTCTGCTCTACAAAATGGAATAATCCCCAACTAGTAACAACAACAACAAACACAAATTCACAATTTCCACTCACCGGACAATACCGCACTTGATACGAGTTGATCGGCTCTCCATTATCCGCCGGCACGCTCCAGCTCAGCTCAATATGATCCGAATACGGCGACACATACACCCGATCAGCCCGCTGCTCAGCACTTCCCTCCGCACTATCACTATCCTCCGCCGACTGAACCGCCGCCGACGATTGCATCAGCACCCTCGGCGCCTCCGGAGCCGATCGCTTCGGCGTCGATTGCTGCACAAACGCTCCCCACTGGCTCAAGCCCACCATATTCCTACTGGCAAACCGGAAGTTATACATCGTCTGCGGCCGCAGACCTTCCACAATGTACAGGCTCTCCGGCGACCAAGTCCTATTGTACGCGTATGCCCAATCCGGTTGCGTCACCTCCCTGAACTGCACCGAGAACGCGGTAATCGGCAGGCCGGGCTCCGTTGCCGGACTGATAATCTCAAAGGTCATCGTCGTCGCTGTCACCACTCGCGGCCTGGACTGCGGAATCAGATCCGGCACGCGAGCCTGTCGCAGATGCATCATATGCTCCACTCGGCCCAGCCGGTTGGAAGCGATGCACTTGTATCCGGTGTAGTAGCGCGCATCTCGCGGCGTCACCAGCAGATCACTTCGCGGTCCGCTGCCCTCGACCAGCAGATTGGCGTCGCCCAGGTCCTTGATCAGACGGTCGTTCCAGCGCCACTCGATCGTGGCGTTCGGGAAGCCCTGGGCCAGACAGCTGAGATTAGCGCGGCGTTCTTCCCATGTGAAGACGGGCGGCAGGTTGCGCATGTGCTCGAACGTCGGCTTGTACTCGACGGTGATGTGACCGACCCGGAAGGCCTGCTCGCCACGGTTCCGCGCCACGCACTCGTACAGTCCATCGTCGGAGCGCATCAGCTTGGTGATCCGCATCGTTCCGATCGCTTCGCCCAGCTGCTCGTCGAACTTCTGCTCCAGGATGATGCGATCGTCGGAGGGCTGCGGCCCGTTGGTCAGCTCCTCGGTGGAGCCGAAGCGACGGAAGGTGATTTCGGGGGCAGGTCGGCCGGTGGCCTTGCAGACGATGGCCGCCTCGCGGTCCTCGGCGACGGTGATGTTGAGGAGTTCGTAGATGCGAGGACGGACCAGCACGTTCAGGTGGGTGCGCTTCTCGTCGTGACCGGCGGCGTTCTTGGCGACGCACGTGTACGAGCCGTAGTCGTCCTTGTGCCCGCGCGTGATACTCAGCTGACCAGTCAGGGAGTTGATGAGGAAGCGATCGGCTCCGGCGACGTTCTCCTGCGTCGAGTCCTTGATCCAGGTGTACTCGGGAACGGGTTTGCCGGTGGCGTTGCATTGGACGGAGAAGGGCTGCTCCTCGATGGCTTCGAGTTCCTTGGGGATGGTGCCGATGTGCGGCACGATTTGGACTTCGACGCGAATGTTGCGCTCGACGAGCTCGCCGGTCTGGATGACGGCGGCGCGACAGGTGTAGATGCCGTCGTCGGAGTCGTCGACGTTCTGGATGAGGAGGCCGCGGGTTTCGACGACGTAGCGGCCGCCGGATTTGATCTGGAGCGAGGGTTGTGATGGGTATTTTGTGGAGTCAGACGAGTTGCGAAATATAGATTGAACTTATGACTTCAGGGTACATACCGGATCACCGTTGCGCAGCCAGTCGACTGTCGGCGCCGGATTGGCGGTGACTTCGCACATAACGGTGTATTTGGCTCCGGCAGTAGGATACTGATTCTCTGGTGCATTCTTCCAGGTGATGGCAACTGCGAATTGTGAATACATTTCGAGGTCATTCATTGATAGCTATGCAATAATGAGTTGGATGTTGCAACTTCTCTAAGGTAGGGTAACGGAACCATTTAAAACTGGTATTTCTTTTTTTTAAGGTTATCAATGACTTTATCATCCAAATTGTGTTCTGACATATTAGGAACCGGAACCGTTTATTCCCTGGAACCGGGTTGTGTACCAGTAAAAGACAGTTCCAGTGCCAAAAACGAAAAATTACCACCATTCAGATGAGCCAGGAACCATTTTAGGAACCAGTTCCGGTACCAGATCCGGTAATTTGCTACTGGAAACACTAGTATCAAATTCTATAGCTCATGGATAAATTTGAAACATGCTCTAGTTTTTATAGGAAAACGGGAAACCATTCTTTCAAATTGATCCTGTAAAAAGTTATGTCCTATACAACGTTGACGAAACTCGAATAACACTATGCGCCAAAATGACAAAAGTTGACGGAATACGAAGAAATATTGATGTCATTGATAGCTATTCGATCAATTGTAAGTCAGATGGAACAACTTCTGTGTTGAAGATGTTATTTTCGTTCGGACATATCACAATTTTATGTTTTTAAACTGTAAGTGTACGGGATTTCCTACAATGCTCGAATGTATAGCAATCAGACTGACCTTGAGAACATGATTCAAGAACTTTGGTTGCCTTAAATGTACAGCTCTTCGCATCAGAGACTTTTGCGATGAACTCGAATCAAGACAAAGATGTTAGGCAGAGATTGATCGATGATATCTTGGTACCTTTCGGAATCTTTGCTCCAAAGACTCACTAATGTTATCGTTAG
>JANTBZ010047451.1:0-10996 GCA_024741255.1 Exechia fusca
GACTGGAACTAAGCTTAAACTACTGAATAAGGCTTAGAACGATCAGACTCTACCCTGTTCCCTAACCCCATGCCCCCAAGGGTCTATAACAGGGGAAATAAAGCTTAACGTAAAAAAAAGGAAAAGGGGGCAAAAAACTAAGGTTTATTATAATTATAACCCCTGAAGTATGAATTGAACATTCACCTTACAAATCGTTTAAAGTAGTACAAACACATAACGCTCACACACCTCCCCAGCTCAACCCAAATATAGCATAATGCAGCGCTCGCGTTTCAGACGGGCACGTTCGTACCTTTCACGCTAGGCTAGGATAACTCCTTTGCGCTAACTACGCGTATAGCTTGCGTGTGCTTGTGTGTGAGCGTATTTGTGGGGAATTTATTCAAGCGCATCAATCAGATCATAAAAGCATAGTAGCGTACATTATACTCGGTATATATCTACTGTTTATACCGTCACGTCTGCATCGAACAAATGCGCTGGCTCGTGAAGATGTATGTGCATGTGTGTGTGTGTGCATTAGCTTTGTGTCCTCCAGCTGGGACGGTCGAGGAGCGCATCTGGACAGCGGACAGCGGCGCAGACGCTGAACCGAATGATGTGTGTCTGTGCGTCGGTGTATTAAAACAACTCGTCAGGTTGGTTTTTATTTCCATTCCATTTGCCCCTGCGACTCAAGATACTTTTTCCCATTCGTTGGATATATGTATAGTATATTCCTGAGTAATGTTCCTACGTCTGTGTAGGTCTAACGAACACGCGCGCACACACACACTCGCATTTGTTTCAGACACGTGTTCGCGCTCAAATAACAATTTGAGTAGATCATCGTCGCAAAGAAGTGTGAGTGTATTATAGCGAATCTACATCAACAGCAATTTGCCATATATCCTGTGTAATTTAATTGCAAAATATATAATATTTTGGTACAGCTCAATTTGTTTCTAATTGAAGTCCTACGTTTTACTATGAATCTTTTTCGTGTGGTGTGTTCGGGCTGCCGACGGTGGCCGTTTTAAGTAAAATTACTGGAAAAAACGGCACCACATTTGTTGATTATTTTATTTTTTCGAAGTAAGACATACAACCACAAGCACAAAAAACTACTAACAAAGTTGAGGTGTGGCAAAATATTTCATAGTTTGCTAAACGAATGTCAAAGAACAAATGGCAAATGACAAATGACGGTTGCTGTAGTAGATGGGCTATCACACGCTCATTTCGTCATCACACAGTCGAACGCATTCGTAGAAACCGCGCGCGCTGCTGTCGTCCCAATCACCATCGCGCGCGCCCACCCACAATTCGCCCGGCCATTTACCACCCAGTTGCGCACACACATACACAGCGATATCTATTGTCGTCGGTGGCGCGCAGCCGTTGTCGCGCTGGTTATGCCGCGCTGGTTATGCCGCATCGCGGTCGGTGACGATTGTGCACGATGATATGTGCCAAGAAAAACACTTTCTCGAGCGTCCTTAAAAATGGTGGCGCTTGCGGTGATTCAAGCAAAGAGGATTCACAATTGAAATTAAATAGGAGAAAATCAGCTAGAGTTGTGGAGGAATTGTGAATATAATTTTTTGAGATTTGGCTTAATAACAGCTGGGCTGGAAAATTCGTATCGTTTATACGATAGATCAACCAACCTTCTAAAGATACGATCAAAAGTTGACATCTAATAGACTTTTGGTTCATTGGATATATCAATTTGATTGAAGCAACTTTAAGCATATGAATCAATTCGAATCTCGTGTCCTTGTGAAGCACTGTTTTCTGATGGGATAAAGACCGATTGGAGGCAAAAATGTGGTGGTGAGTGTTATACGAACTCTGCACCAGCCAAACAAAAATTACAAGATAATTCGAACATTCCGTACCGGCCTTTTGGACACCGGAGACTATGCGCAGCAGTTACCGACAAAAACATCAAATTGTCTACAAAATTATTTCGGAAGAGTCATAAGTACGGCAGCTGAAGATTGCTGGTACCATAAAGATATTTTGAAAAATGTTTGGAATATCATCAATACGTTTTGAGCATGCAAAAGCTTTCCACAAAATGTCTGCCGCGATCAAAATAGAAACGGAGTGATATTTCAGAGCAGGATCCTTCAATGGAACTATGTTGATTATACAATAATAATTTCGTCTAAAATGTGTGTTCTACTACCAAACGATACGACTTTTCCAGCCTTACTGTTATGTTATGCTCGAAGGCTCGTATATGTTTACCAAATGATTTTGCGAATAATTATCCTAAAATGCGCAAAAAATTATGGTCTCTAATCCCAAACGAAATTCTTATATTTTATATAATGAGTCGAACTAGTGGCTCGAAGAGCATAACTTTACAGTAAATTGATTTAGAACGATGCGATCACATGATTGATAACTAACATTCGCACAGAATAAACCTAACTCAATCATCAAAAATCTTTGAATACGTCGGCTCTAATAAATATAAATCCACAACCGCCACTGTAAGTAAGAATATACTCTTTATTTGTAACATGTTAATGGTTATTCAAAATTGTAAAAAAAAATCCGTTGGGATATAAAGTTGTTTCTTCTTTCGGAATAGCAATTCAAAATCCATGCAGCATGACCACTCACATTTTCTCGTACATTACATGAAATTCAGCTAAATCGTTCGCGCCCAGCACAACACACACACACTCCGACGAATGCACTTTGCGGGCAATAAAACACCGAACCCAGACGACATGACCACCCACACACACACACACGCGCCACGGTGACGCGCAGCGCGCCATAAACGGAGTAATGCGCGCGCAGGCGGCCAAATGCAATCGTGTGTTGGCACTGCGGGATTCACTGCCAGCTGCTGCTGCTTGCGCGTGTTGGAAGCGGCGCCGAGGTGCCATTCTTCCATGGCTCTCTGTTGCTCCGGCGACCGGTTCTCCGGAGCAGATGTGCGCACGTCTGTCGAATATTTTTTTTTTCGGTTGGTGCGGGTCGAGGTTGATACTGCGCGAGATAAGCACACATGTGCAGACTTATCTAAAGAAAGATACAATTACGAAAATGCGGCACAAAGAACTGCTGGACAAAAAACATTGGCAGACGTTTTATCTGGTCAGGTTTGGAGTCTGTGTGGTAATCATCTATTTCCCTATTTTCCAGAATTATATAAAATTGATGATAAATGTTCTTCCTTAGTTCTTCATGAAAATGGAGAACAAAATTCATGTAAATCGGTTCTTGTTTCGATGACTTATTGTTTTTTGTAGCGGACATCGGTTTTGCTAGACTAACGAAATTCGAAATTCATTCATTCACATATACCCAAATAAAATGTCTATGTATTGAGGAAAGACCAATCTATAATATTAATTTTGTTTCGTGTTGATATCTGTCTTAGGCTAGGCTGGGCAAAATTCCGAAGTTGCTGGTCGATTAATCGATTGGGTTAAGTATTTTTCTAGTGCAACTATTTTGGTTTATTCAAATATCACATCAAAATTTAATAACATTCTCTTTTCGATTCGATAACGATATCACGGTAAATGTTAATACTAATTTGCTAACACTAGAATAAACTTCTATTCTAAATATTCTTCGATGAATATTTGATTACAGACTGCACATGAAATGTGTATGTGGGTCGGATGGCTGTCGCATTCCCTCGCTCGATGCTCCTTGCCAGTGTGTGTATGTATGTGTGTGTGCGTCTGATGGCCAGATCAACCTTGATGTGACCTAGGTCAATAAACGTGTGCGAATGTGCAAGTGTCGCGTCCCCGTCGCAGCGTGGCGCAAATTTTTGCTGAAATAATACCCATTTGCAGGATGTTATTACTACGACAGCGTTCGGTAATGGACGGTTCAAATGTGTCAAGCGAATGGCGGGGACGAATGGCGGCGACGAATGGCGGCGGAAGTGCTCTTCGGGTTGGATGCATTTGATTGAAAGCAAGGCTGAGGAACTTCGTCGAATTGCTGACGTCCATCGGACACCATCATCGTAGTATGTACATAAATTGCGAACAGCACACGATAATGCACTGGGTACATGACATGTCCCTAATTGAATATGTAATGATAACGCTCGCTTCCATTAACACGGCCGACATAATTAAAACCAACCGTCGAAAATGACATGCAAGGATTATTATTACGATGCGTGTGTAGGTACATACATCCGTCGTCGTCGTCGAACGATGTTGTGTACGTGTGTGTATAGTGCTCAACATATACAACCAGCTATGCTATGCATTGTCGTCCCCAAGCACCTCATAAATGACTACCCTAGCTAATTATTATTAACCATATTCTGTTTTCCGCTTTTTAATCCAGATACTGAAAAAAAACGTTCATGAACATTCAACCGTATTCTTATTCTTATCTTTTTCTTCACAACTGACACAACTGACATTGTAGTATGTTATTTAGTTATTTACATACAAATCGTTCAAGACGATTTTCAGTTGATTGAAGGATCTTGCGCAATCCAACATGCATTCGTCTGATGTTCAGTTTCGTGATCAAATCCACATTATTCGCTCAACAAACACAACGATGAGGCTTTTAGTTTTGTGAGGGGAAATCGGCTCATCTATAAGATGATAGAGTAATGTTCTGTTCATTTGAACTGAATACAATTCTAGAATAGTTGGAACAGGTCTAGAAGTGCTCAGACTAATGTGTGTTAGATTGCGCAAGATCCCACAATCAACTGAAAATCTAATTACACCATTTGTATGTAACCTAGACATATAAAACTGTAATATCTTGTAGAACAATGTAATGGAAACACATGACTAGGATGTTCTGCATGGACAAGAAAGAAGCTTCGCGTACAGAATACAGCTAAGTATTTTATTATCCCAAGTAAATGGAATTTTATCGAATCCATCATTTTATATTTATTGGTCAAATGAAAAGATTAGATGAGGATGCTATTTTTCCCTTGAACATTTTTATGATAATGGTGATATAATGATGCTCACTTCACATATCCTTATCATCACAATATTCATTTCATTGTTGACAAATGTGTGTATCAGGTTTATACCTATGAACTTGTTGTAGAGTCAAAGTCAATATAATTTTTTAGTAGTTTGGACTTCTAGGAACAATATTCAATCGATACAATTCTCAATATCCGAAACATGGGCCGTCAAATAGTTCTTAGAAAATATCATGATTGGTGTCGGAAAAATACATTCTGCGGACATTTTCGAATATCGTTTGTCTGGAGGTGACCTTATATGGGAAAAATATAATTCACATCGGAAGTATTGATGATGTCTTTCCACGTCTGAATTTAAAGGCATTTTGAACGAAAAAAAACGAAGACCCTAAAATTAAATAATTTATGTAACTGTAAAATACGCTTTATAGGGCCCCAGATGAAAATTATCAATGGTATTCTCTTCTGATAAATATCACTCACCAACAGCCTCATTTCATGGAAAATAAGTTCCACCTCATAAGTAGTCTTATCCATTTATTTAACGATTGAAAAAAAACATATATTTTAGTACAAATCGCCAGAATAGGAATTGTACTGCAATGTGTGTTCCGAAATGTTTAACGGTTCACCGACAACTAAAAACGTCCAAGAATTGAATAAAAACGCATGCGCCTAATTCTCTATACATGAATGCATGATATATGAAACAAATTAGGTCGATGAGTCTCACCCTTGCGGAGCACCGCTTTGACTTTTTATGAAATCATCGAAGTTGACTCCATGCATTGTTTTCCTCGATGGACTGAGTATTCTTGGGGCTAGGAATATGAAAAATGGCAGAGTGATGCCTGACATATATATTTAGCGATTAGCGGTAATTCGAATTGAATATATGGAGCCGTTGTCCAGTGGCGAGCTTTCAATTTTCATTAATATGGTGCACGCTCATAGGTATTAACCAGGTATGTATAAAAAGTAGAACATAACATGGTTTACATGAATAAGCTAGGGTAGTATATACAAACAAGCACACACACACATACACACACCAACACGTTCGTGACACGCAAAATATATGTACACACTCAAACATACTTCCATTTCGCGTAAGCGCGCTCGCGTGCGTGCGTTGCTGTGCACGTGCCTCCGGTGTTATTTATGCTGCACATAAATTATTTCGTGTGCCTCGTCGTCGGATGCTTACGCACGTTATGTCCCCGGTCCTCGGCTCTGTCTTAGCGATGCGTGCAAGTGTGTGTGTGTGTGTGCGTGTGTGTGGGCGAGACGACGTCGCCAAACCCGTTCGCTCCGCGACGCATGCATAAATATGCCCTTTGTAAAATGTGTGCGAGCGTAGCGTATGCTGTGCACGCGCTTTTCTTTACATGAAAATGCGTCGCATCTGCATTTGCTAATGCTACTTCTGCTGCTGCTGCTGAAGCCTCGGGCCAGCATCGCACTGTCGTCATTGTTGTGCTTGCGTGCTCGTGTCGTCGTCGTCCTCGTCTTCGTCGTGGCTGCCTGCCTTCGGGATGGATTGGGGTACAAGTTCTACTTTCGATTGTACGCGTACTCGACGAAACTGTGCGAGTTCGTCCGCCGTGCCGCGCCCGTCTGAGAAGTATAATATGTTTTGTTTATCGTACAAAAATGAATTCCACCCCGTTATCCGAATGTATCTTCTGGCATGGAGTGCCATGTCGAATAACGTCAGTGCCCCTGTTTTGTTTGGGTCCCTGGATATGTCGAGTTTGGTGCACTTTTCGAAGACACAACACGAGCACATGAGCAGAGTTGTTCATTTTTGGAATGAAACATCGATGATTTGTCATGTCTTCAGTGTATATTACCTCACCTGTGGACTAGCGTTTGAGAAGAATCAGTTATTACAATAATGACATTCAAATCAAGTGTCTTCAGTTCTACAAGATATCACAGTTCTAACAGTCTAGGTTGCATACAAATCGCACAAGACGATTTTTTGTTGATTGTAGGATCTTGCGTATTTTTACAAACATGTGTCTGAGCACTTTTAGTAATTTTTCAACAACTATTCGAGAATTGAAATGATTCGGTTCAGTTGAATAGACATTTCTTTATCATCTACAAAAAAAATCGATTGTGAAAAGTCTTATTCATCATCTTATAGATGAGCCTTTTCCCCCACAAAACTGAAAGTCACGATTTTTGTTAATGTTTTCAAATGATGAGAATTTGAGCACAGTTTTATTACCTTCTTATAAGTATAAGGTTATAGCTCTTAGTCACTCTAGAGAAGTGTTATGTACTTTGAACCGAAGACGTAAACGGACAATTTGTACTGATTGACTCTATTATTACACTTCCCATACAAAATATCTGTCGTCGCATTGTCATTGTCATTGTGGCTCTTAGTTTTGTGGAGCAAAAGTAAATGCTAAACTCTCAGATGAAGATTAGACTTTTATTCAAACGATTATTTTGTAGATCATAGATTAATGTCCATTCACCTAAACTGCATCATTACAATTCTCGAATAATTGTTGAAACATGACTAGAAGTGCTCAGAAAAAATCGTGTTTAATTGCTCAAGATCCTACAAACCACTGAAAATCGTCTTGCTCGATTTGTATGTACACACATGTTCACGAATAACAGATCTTTCAAGGACAGAATACGGCTGAATGTAGCAATAAAGATCTCATATCATTTTCATTACACGGGCACGGTATTTTACAACTCTGCACACGACAACCCGATTACTATCAGAGATTGGAAGATGATGCTTGTGTGCTGGGCGAAGTTCGTGGTGACTGATGATGACGCTGGCACCAAAGTTGCAGCGACAGCTCGACGACGACAAACCTCAAACGTGTCTGTGTGTGCAGCGCACGGAAATCTCTCTCTCGGTACATTTCAATCCAGTTTGCAGTTTGCGCCACGTGACCTGTGATGAAAACTCCCATGCGGGCGTTTTGGGGGTGGCTGAGAATGGCATATGGCATGGAACACGTATCCGCACATCCACACGTGTGCACCGCAATTCATTGCGTGTATGTTTCGTGCTGGCATCTTCGGGTGTGTATGTCAGTGTATGTTGAGTGTTCTTGATGGCATAGCACAGACAGAGGCTGTGAGCTCCTATATGACGTATGTATGCAACTTATGAAGATTCTGTGTTGTGAGTGTGTGTCTTGTAATGATAAATCTACGGGTCTCTCTCAGACGACATACTACTAATACTATATACGTACATGCACATGTAAATCGCTCGGCGAACACGTCTTTGTGGATAATCTTGACGGCGAGGTTGACGGATCACGCTTATTAGTGTTGGTAGACGTCTTCACTATAACTACCTACTCATACCTCGTAGCGCTGGTATTGCACACGGTGTGAGCATGAAAGCGAATGCCATTTGAACCTATGACATATTCGGCTTACGAACAATAAATATAGTGACAAATTACAACCAACCACACTCTTGTTTAGAGAAGATTAGAGAGGCAAATTGCAGTGATGTGGCATCATAACATAATATGTATGTTCAACGGATATGTGTGACAGTTGATCCAGAGTGTCTTTCTAAATTGGGTTGGCCTAATTGTGTGTGTGCCATCAAGTGGGTTATAATTTGACAATAGGTCAACAGACGACATTCACTGATATACTCTAATAAATCACGAACAAAAAGTATGCATCTACATCGCCATGCCATCAATCTATCACCGTTAAATAATAAATAAGCTCGTCGACCTCGCGACTCCAGAGCACACGTGCCCAAATATACATAAAATACCCAAGTATACACATTTGCCTCTTGTCAAGTGATAAATAGAAAAATAAACTCAAGTCAACTTGACGAACAGAACGGCGAGCAACTCAGCTATGTCATTTATTTTATACTGATTTCAAAGTGCGCTGGTCTGGAGAGAGAGAGCGAAGAAGGTGAACGAACGGCAGAGCACGGTTGTCCGTCTTGGTCATGAATAAATTGGATTCGTTCATACCGATTTTATGTTCGCGCTCAAGCACTCAAATTGTTAGAATTAAATATGTTCAATGTTAGTTTAGTGCAGAACTGGCCAATAGTTTTGCGAGCCAAATAAACATATTATTACCCAAAGTGCACTTTGTTCTCTTGAACTAATTCTCTCACCTCATATGCGCCATATTCGTCTATTAATCATGAATATAATAATTCAATTCACCTGTGCATGTGCGCCAGCGATGACGACATTATGCCAACATGTCATGTCACGCTGCATTCCGCGCTGAGTGTAGTGATGTTGTTAGCTGCTCTGCGGCCTCGATGTTCAGCACACTAATGTTCGCACACGCACATAGAACATGTGCAATTGTATACACAATTTATGCCAACGGCTGTTGGCGCTGCAACTCTGCAAACATTTATGGCTGTTTATTTGCGCGTGAATATCGTGAAAATGTGTGTGTGTTCGTGTGTTTCTGCGTTATACATACAGTCGGTAACAAGCATATGTTCTATATTTGAGGCTCCCATGCTCAGAATGAGTTCATATGAATGATCCAAAACTTTTAGTGATTGATAGAGCACTATGTTGAGCTGCATTTCACAAAATTTTCGATACATACGGAATGGACCACCTTCTACTGGGAATGTACGATAAAAAAAACGTTTCATAAGTATAACTTATCAAAACACGATTTTCCATTATTTTGAGCCAAAGGTTATACAATTTACAACGGTTTTTTTATCACATTCTTCTGTGAGGTCTAGGACAAATATATGAACACATTATGAGCATTGGAGCCTCGAAGGTACAACATATGCTTGTTAACATATTAATGCTATCGTCTGTATGTAGTAGCATATACGACCTGCCTGATGTAATCGCGTGCTCGCACAATTTGTTGCGCGTGTGCAGCGCAGAATTCAACTAATTAAATTTTCATTCAATAAAAAGCGAACCGATCGCGCCGATCCGATGAGGTTCGGATAGCTCCAATAGACACTGCTCGCGGACCGCATGACCAGAACCGCCGCGACTGACGCGCAGCGACAAAAAACATCCACTATCCACTATGTTGGTCGCTGTTGGTCGTGCATCGTTGCAGCTCGATGCAGTCCGATGTTTTCGTTTTCGCATATATCCTAGAAATAAGGTTCGAATGGTTTGGCTAAAATTGCGCGTTCCAGTGTCGGTGTACAAACACTTTTGCTGTTCGATTTAATCGCATGAATACACACTCGCACATGGCGTTGTGCATTTACACGTATTTGGAATTGAACTGCAGCAAGTCGATTGGGTTGGAACGGAATTATGTATTCCGTGAGGTTGATGCATATTTATTGTTGTAACAATTATGAATTTTGAATATTTAACTTGATAATCTAAACACATAATTGTTGCAACAATGAAACATGCATCAATACTCTGAACGATATCAATCAATCAACATTACAGAGGAAAAACATGAAAATGCGCAATAAATCCTTAACTACCGAAACCGAGTACGAAAGACATGAAAAAGTATGCTCGAGTACGCTCGGTGCAACGACCCACCACCACCGATACTATACCACTATGCGCGATCCATTTTAAATGCTTTATTAGTGGCGGTAACATGGGACACAATTAAGGCAGTAAGCCACGCAGTCAGTGGAGTATAAATGCTTGATTTCATTCGGATTACAATTTAATTCTCTTTCTGTCCGGCAGCAGACCGACGGCACATCAGCCAATGTGATTGGTGTATCGATGAATAAATCATAAATTAGTGCCCGGGCACACGGAGCGGCACATTTTTGCGCTCAATCAGTGGTGGTCTGCAGTCTGAATGCTGAATAGTATACTATTCGAATAATATAATTAAGCTCGAGCGTACGCACGGTACAAGCAATTACACACGACGAGTCTAGAAGCTGCACACAGCGTTCATTCATTTACGTTATATTTGTTGACATCAGGCATCGGGCGCCAATTAACGAACGTCTCTATACACTGTCGTAATATATTATGCATGTTGATGCGCAGACGTCAGAGTATGGAAAATGCAAAATAAAATATATATTGTGTGAATACTAATTATATA
>JANTBZ010047462.1:0-10993 GCA_024741255.1 Exechia fusca
GTGACCTGTGACCTGTGCCCTGTGACGACGTTGCAGACGCTGACAACAATGGAACATTATATAATAGCCGAAACGAGGTGCGTGCGGCTGCCCTTTGCGCGACGTCAATACCCATGAATGCCCGTGTGTTTGCCCGCTAATTAACGAGTTGCGGATTCTGTGCGAATTTTAGCGCCCAACGTTACGGCGGAATCGGATGTTTGGCCGTTTCTCCCTTGTTTGACTGCGTTGGCGCGTAATGGGCTCGACGACAAACTGTGACTGCGTCAAACTGCGATATATACATACATCGGTGTCACACGTTACACTTTTGTTGAGCATTCCATTCGCCGGGAGCGGTGAGCAATGCAAACGTCGAACGACGAGCAGCTAGAGTTTGAACCATCAAACATAACCGAATTTGTTTGTCGAACGCCATACACATTCCGCCCGACCGCAGCTGCTTCTGCATGCATCGGCGGCGTTTTGTTTGCCCGATTCGTCGTTCCAAACATTTCATGCCTCGGGATGGTATGTACTAGGGTGGGCCGTTTTCGCAATTTGTTCGAAATTCGAGAACGCTTAATGCGGAAATCTGGTGGAAGAGGCTCACAATAACACACACTTTTTTTTTCAATAGATGTCCTAAGGTTGCAGTTTGAGGTTGAATATTTGGTAAATATCGATAAACACGACATTTCCAGTTGCCAAAATAATTAGTGAGTTTATCCGTAACAAACATTCAGATAACCGATATACGTCTTTAGAAGAAAATAAAGGATATTATAAAAAAATCTGATAAAAAAGTATCAACAGGACCAACGCCAGAGTGTAATCAGGGTGGTACAAAGTACAAATACGAGTACAAATACAGTACTATGTACTTGTACTAGTACTATTGTACGGTGTGTTGCGGTGATTGATTCACCGCATGGATTCGCAATAGAGTGCATATAATGAATGTTATTATTCCCGGGTTGAATAAAACAAAAAGTTCGTACATCCACAACGTGAAATATTCTTTTCAGACTAAGAAATATAAAAATATTCAAATCGAATATCAGCGTCATAGATCGATTGAAAATAATATTGCTCAATCTAGAATCTAGAATAATTGTGTTATTTTTATTATTTCGACAGGTGAACATCGCATTCGAATAACCCTAATATATCAACAAATCTAGAGTTTGCTCATTTTATTAGGAGTTGGAATTAGTTTGAAGAGTTTACTAAGAGAGGGCGTAATACACGTGGTGGACACTCCAAATAAATTTTTATGCCGAAGCACTATATTATATCTTAGATTGTCAGTATAAGTCATCTCGCGCAAGTGTAAACAACATACATTCCAAGACCATTGAATATGTCGACTGTCGTGCTGAATAAATGCAGTTTGCGGGAAACTTCTGCTGTGGCTGCTGCTGCGAGTCGTTTGCTGCTCGAGGAAACTGGGGGGTTATTTTCCATCGAATTCAACAAGTTAGTACTGGTCTCGACTTATCCCGGTCAGCCGGTCGCTTCAGTCCCGGACAGCCGAAAAAGCTCAAAGATCAAGAATTGAAGGCGCTACTCAACGAAATACGCCTCACAGGCTTTAAGTAGTGACTAGCTATGAATAAATAATAATCGATTTTTAAACATATTTGCTCAATAAAACCTCAGATTACAAAAAAAAAACTTTAAAACTAATTCCAAAAACTATATCTTTACATATAATTTCAAATATATAGATATTCGATTTAAAAATAATTACTATTAGTATCCTCCCTAGTGTAATACACGTTACACCCATAACATACTGCTCACTATACAAACACGAACAGCATTTGTGTCGCGCTGTCGGATTATTGCCGACTGCGTCGATGACGTTAGCCTAGTCCTGAGCCCAAAACACACGCGGGCGAGCACGAACACGGACAACCCACATGGCGTCGGCGTCAAAAACATCGTCAAACATCAATCGGCAACATGGATGGTATGTTGGCGCAGGTTTCGCACTGTTTGCCAGCCGTCGCTGCCGCCAAAAATTGACTTCGAAGGTGTGCGTGCTGCCGCCGTTCATTTGTGTACCTAAGTAAGAGCGAGTGTATGCATCTGAGTTCGCATGCCTGTGTTTGTATATGTATGTGCTACATATAGCCCACACAGTCCCAAATTCGACAAGCGTGTAATTTCATTTCCGCCACCCACCAAACCACCCTGCACTACGATGTCGCCTGGCACAAAAGACCGCAGTGTGACCACCGAAAGTGTCGTTGCCGGCTGATGGCAGCAGCGAAAATTCGTGACGATTGCGACGAATCAACGCCACCGAAAACGCGTGAGCGTAAGCACGCCATTCGAGTGAGAATCAGTCGTACGCTGGCAGTACATTAAAACATTTTAAATTTTTTGCTTAGGTGTATTTGGAACTTTGCGATAGCTTGGCATGCGGTATTGGTATGGGTCACTTGGGGTTGGTCCGAACAGATGGGCTATTAAACCACGATCTCGATTCGTTGTGTGCACAGGAGTACAGGGTATACTTTCTTCACAATTGAATTATTTCGTCGGTAAAGTTCAGGCGTGCCGACGAGGAGAGAAAAAAAACTCCATAAGGGTCTAGTTGGGTTCAATCGAAAGTTGTGCAAGTGTAGCGAGCTGCGCTTACAACAGAAGACCATCGATGCAATTAAAGGGTAAATGGGAGGCTTTAAGCGATTCTTTGTTGCGTGACAGTGAACAATTAACCTTAGAATCGCAAGTTTTTAGGAACATGTCTGCATGTTTTTTGTCTAGCATCCAAGGTTTAAATTGAATTCAAAAAGTTTGTGAGGAGGAAAACTTTGTCTGAACTACTGCATCGTTGGTTTGTCGCAATTAGTTCAATTCACGATACCGAACGATATGCAATTGTAAATGGTGATAAAGAACGTACGAATTTGTCGGATATACGATAGACAAATCGGTGATTTGTTACCAGAGATAATCATTTGGAGTTGGTCTTGGTCAACCAAGTTAAATTGAATATGTAACATTAAATTCGATGAACATTTCAATCTTTCCTCGAATGCTTTCAGACTATTTTTTGATTAAGTCCACCATCACACAAATTATATCCAAGCGTTGGCTACAAACATCATTCATCTAAAACACATGTATTGCGACTGTCCTAAACTGACTAGACTTATGAAGCACGTGGACAATATTAATTATCCGAGCCGAGCATCCTTTCATAAATCATGAATATTAGGTGTTACTGGTACGGGCGTGAGTCTCTTTAATCAACTGCATAGTCATAGCCAGGAAAATACTTATTAGACGACGAAACACACAGCACTATGCGCAATAATAATGACCATCTATTATTCGGTCGCTCACGCTGCACGCTCACGCACAAACCATTTCGGCGTGCTTGAGACTCCCACACTCACACACAAAGAGACACACAAACACGCGACACACAAGACATCATGATCTGAGCGTTATCGTGGGAATTCCTCCAATGAAGCCAACGTATGTTCTTGTGTTACAGCCAGAATAAGTGATTACCAATTCTTATTGGTCAGCCGAAAAAACAGCTGTTCCTGTGAATATGCTGGTTGTACTTCTTTCCTCTCCTGTCCACCCAACCTCCAAACCTTCCAAAAAAGGTATCAAGTCCTGACGTCCAACGCGACGGCTCAACGCGTCACAATGTTGCATGTGCATGTCATACACAATTCGTGTATAAGCCGTTCCATCCGTTCGGACAATTATAGTGGAGAATTTTGTCTCGCTTCAAGCAGACGCGTGCGTCCACCCCGAATCGGATACATCCAATATAACAGTTCAACCACAAACATTCCGTTACATTGGACACACAGAGGCCAGCCGCATATATGTACATCGACATTATTCGTGCTCAGCACAAGCACTCACTCGCAGCTCGCCAGAAAAAGCGAAGAGATATGTCGGGATTATTGCGATTGCTTGCACGCGAGTCCACCGATGTCGCCGCAGACGACAGGCCATTCATGCATACAGCAGACACCCAAACGCTGACACAACTCAACCGCCGATCGTGCTTAGATAAAACGGGCCACACGATTTTTTCCCTCGGAATCGTCCGCAACGATGTCCCAGCTGTCATGCGGTTGATTACATGGCAATGTGTATAATTGCAAAAGTTATGCTGCGTTCACGCGCAAGCGCACAGAGCATTTTCCAAATGCGGTGGAGCGAATTCCACATCATGCACATCGCACGCGTGTCGTCGAAAGGGTCGGCACATCGCATAGCGATTTGACACACGCGATCACTTTTGACGCGTAGGTGAGCGAGAAGTGGTAACGAGTTTCGGATGGAGGCTTTCGCCCTTGATTACACAGCCTATTCCACTTCAATGTTTTGGGCGCGAATATTTAGATTGACGCTGTAGCAGGTTCGAACCTTGTGTGTGACTCGCGCTCACTTTGGCTCATACTTACGTTATTCGCTTGTGGGTATTGTGTGATGCGAGTCTGAGAATACACTCGACTGAAGTGCGGTGGTTTGGATGTGATGATGATGATGGTATAGTTGAAGTTTGTTGTGCGCGTGTTTCGCGTGTCGCCTATGCAACAAAGACGGAGCACATGGTGACTGGATTACACATCCTCTCGCGTTGACAACAGCGCAGTGAAACCGGGTGTCGCGCAAGGTTCGCGTCGTTGCGCGTAATGTCGCCGTTTCTTTCCATTAGCCGACCGATGCTCCCACGCGCACTTTTTCGACAACGCAACGCGGAAAATGTGCAAAGTTTGCACACAGATTTCTGAACTCTACTTTACGTTCGAACGCAACCCTCACAGCACAGCCACCCTGCCACAATCACACTGCACCGCGTATCTTATTATTCGCTGACAAAAGACGACTGAATTGCGGCTGAAGATGCACCCGATGACGTAGACACTTGCAAATAACATATTATTTGGTCGATAGCTTGCGGGATTTTTTTCACTGTCCGACACAAAACGTATAGACGTCGTGACGAAGTTTCAATGCTGCTGACGTATTTATCGTGGTGCTCTCGTAAAGTAAATCGCGCCAACGAGCAGAGCAGACTTCTTATCCGTGCTGATGCAGTCGTCGACCACTCCAACTAACTACCACTAGTACTATTTGGTCGCTAATACGAAATAAGTGTACGAGCAACCGCAGGCACGAAACCGCAACAACGACGACGCAAATTCACACGCACTGAATGATAGCATTCGGGCTTGTGCATTTTTGAACGGAACAGTAAGTTTTTGAACGTACGACACGGTGTCGTCAGAGCCTTACAAATTGTCCGTGTTCGCGTATCCGAGTCTCCCGATTAGCTAGCGACCGCACCGCTTGCCATTTGAATGTCGACTGGCTTCGCAGTGCACGATTTGCCCACAAAGCGAAACATTCGCCAGCGTCGTTACGCATAAAGCTCGGTTAAAGCTCGTCCGGAATGCGATGTTTTCCCCAGACAAGGTCGGGTGGTTGGAAAGCCCATCAGCTGGGGCACAGACTCGAGCACGTGTTGCGGAATGTAGCGATGCGTGAGCGTGTTGTCTGTGGATCAACAGAGTGCCTGCGAATCGTAATTGTGCACCACCTATGCGGGTATCCTGTCCTATTGTGTTGTATTTTGTTTCGAATTATCACAATTAGAGTATTGTGGCATCATTTGTAACATTTATATTCATTTAAACATATGCATCTGATATACGTGATATTTTTCAGTAATACCCGGTATATTACATTTCTGCGAGAGTTCGGATTTTTCAATCGCTAATTGAAATCCGTAACAAAATGCATTTACTGCCTGCTGACGAATTGAATCCCAGTTTAAAGGTTGTAGATCTCGTACACGTATATGTAGGGTAAGGTGGGGCAAGTTTTGCCTAAAAAGTTTGACGATCTTCCACGTCTGTAATATTGAATCAATTTCGAAATGGTGAAATGCAATCTATAGTCCATTTATCTGGCTATATTTTTGCTAAACATTATTGCCCTGTATCGGGTCTGTGCCTCAAACTATACTCCAAAAACCAAGAGCATGTTTTTTTACGATTTGAAAATAGGGGGTGTAAGTTTTGCCTCCAGTCGATTGTGTCCAAAACTATAAAATTCTGAGTCGAAAAATAATATATAAGTTTCTTTTATGCTCATTCAAACGAACAAAACCGCTAGAAACCAAGAAATATAATCATGGCCTCTATAATCTGGTTTCAAGTGTGCAATAAATTGTGATAGAAATTTTCCATATGAAAAATGGATATAACACTACACATGTATATCTCTCTGAGGTCTTTTCCAGATAAAAATGATTGGACTGTGTTATAAACATTGTATAAGCATATTTTAATGGTATTATTTACATAAAAGTCTTATGGATAGAACATAAAAAGGCCAGGCAAAACTTGCCCCCCATGTATTCGTTAGAGATAGACCTTGATTCCCACGAGAATGCTCATGTAAACGGTGGAACAAAAACAGATTCGGGTTCACAGATAAATTTCGCTTCGAAGCCCATCATTCGATTTTTGTTCAAATTGATATGTCTATTTCGGTAACTACGGTATCAACTAATCCGATGCTAAATTCGTTCCACGTGTGTTCTACTTTGAATATCAGACCTTTCCAATGACATATTAAATGATTAAGAAATAAAAGCATAACTTTAAAATTCAATAAATAATGAACCTCTTCAGCTATCTTTAAAAATGAAACGGAATATAATATTTTATTCTTTTTTTGATTATTCGTCGATTCAACAGAACAAAAACATTCAATTTTGACAAAAGTATCGAGCTTTCCGGAATACCTCCTTTTTGTATCTTCCCTTCCTCGCTGCTGCAATACATAGTTTTTCAAAATATTCGATGTTTTGGCAATAAGAATTTACTTCAATTGACTTTGTACTAGAGCTCGATACCGTTCTATTGGCCGGAGATACACCACTGATTTATTGGCAAGGATCGGACTGCGAATTATATCAATAAATTGTCTTTTGACGAATGCAAGGGTTTTACATTTTGATGCCATTGTGATACTTGCATATATTTTTTAACTTGAATTCTCACATGTCAAAAATCAATTTGGTTTTCTTACGATCACTTTGATAAAAAAAATAATTTAATCCAAGTAGTTAACGATCAATAAAATAGAAAAGCGCCTGCTGATGAAGAGAATCCCAGTGCTAATGTTGTAGAACTGGTATGTGCGTGTGTTTGTTTGTTCAGCACTCGGTTCGTGGGGCATTTTGCCGGCCGGCCGGCTTGGCGGCCGTGCCTGGCCATTGTCCGGTGCGGCCGCTCGGCCAACATGCCGGGCCGGTGCGGCGCGACAATAAACGCGATTTATGATATGCCGTAAATTTGTGCGCGTGCATGATATAGTAATTCATTGCGCCCCGGAGTGGAGACGAGCAGCACCACCGCAGAGGAGCTCACGCCTCACGCCGGAGACTTTTGCACCGGGTAAAAACTTCGGTTGGTGTTTTCCGGCGGTACGCTGCTAGTTCATTGTGAACACGCTCGCGTAATTGCACTTTTACAATAGTTTATTCGTGTGGTTACAAGTTACAATGTAAGAAGGCGGCTGCGCACGTGTTCAATGTTCAGGATACACGACGTCGGCGAAGACGCCATCGACCGATGTCGTTTTCTGGTAAATCGGGCATAATATCTTTAAACAATTTTCCCAGTGACACACTTTTGTATCGGGGGGTTTCCGCACACCCTCGAGTCACTCGCACACACACACACGAATATTCTACACAAATGTGCAATGCAGTAAGTCTGTGAATGTGCCATTAAAACTTTCGCCCGGGAACGCGCATGAAAACTTGACTGTGTTATACTTTTGCATTGAGATGTGTGTTTTGTGTGTGTGTGTGCCTTGGCCTTAGTGTATGCGTGTGCGTGCCCCGACACATACCGTCACTTGCACGCATTCCGAATTACACATATTCGATTCGGATTTGAAAGTATAAAATGTTGCCACACATGCGTGTCTGCGTGTCTGCACATGACGGATCAGCGGCGAACGAGAGAGATGGCTTCTTTAGAAATGAAATCGTGAGACGTGTGTGTGTGCGAGGCGACACGACACGCATTCGCCGCCCTTCGTTCTCCATTTGCCTCGCATGCGCACACACACGAAAATGTGTAAATATTTGTGCGCTTCTGTGCACGAGCTTGTGTACAGCACCTAATCGCGCGGTGCATTCTGCTAGTATATGTTTCTGGAATGGCGAAAAAATTGAATCGAATATTGTGTGTTGTGTGCGCGAAGCAATTTCGACTGTACGTGTATGTGTAGGGTCGGGTTTTTGTATGCGTTGTGCGACGTTGTTTGTATGAAGCGAAAAAAAACGCACTGCCCAGTTCAAGCCGTTTGTGCAATGAGCATAAAACTCGCACACACACGAATCGAATAGCAGCCAGTTCGTATATAAGACACGGAATTTAAAGTTAAAAGCTTAATAATATGAAAATTCCAGTGATGCAGTTTAATTGAATGAATATTTTGATATCGTATAATAAACGAATATTTAGAAAAAGTCTTTCCTGTGTACTCTCCGTTCGTATATAAAGACATAATTGAAATAATTAAGCATACAAGCAATTCTTCATATTTTTAAAATTATAAATTATTCATGCATACTTTTATTTACTTCTTTTGAGTATACGTGTGCACTCTGCGCCACTACTGTTTTCATAGGCTGTATATTCGAAACCATCATAGATAGCAGAGTGAAAATTTGACAGAGCCTCGAGCATTGTGTTTCTCGTAACAATCCATGAATACTGAGAACGAGAACCACATATTGGTCTATCGCGAAATATATCAACAAAACAAGACGCCAGAGTTGTAATTTGCTAAAATAGAGGACAAAAAACTGTTGCAAATGGGCCGGAATGGTCCGAAAAGTGAAGAGTAATATGAAAAGAAATGCATGACTGATTGCACAAAAAATGGCAGAAGGGCTCTGAATTTTGGATGCCAGAGTTCTTGAATTGAAGCCGAACAAAATACAAAAAGTTAATGTCCACAGGGCAGAAGACGCAGAGACCACAAAAAGTGGAAGAGTTGCCTCGTTCGATCGTCAGTGGTGCGTTTCTAGGATTAATCATCTTGTGAGAACAACTTTGGAAGGTCGAATCAGTGATAGAAAAACAAAAAGATCGAATTTCGTTGGAGTGATGGTCCTACGATAATATGAGCTTGATAAACGCCACCACATCTACGAAGCCTGTCTCTGTGATGGAATGGACCTCCGTGTCGGCATAAAATCGCTCATCATTGGTGTTTCTGGAGCCTGGGGTAATGGTTAATGACACGAAGTGCCGATATCAAGCGTTATAGCGAAGAACATTTGGCAGAACCTAAAGAATTGTGTTTCTAGTAAGTCTCAAGAAGCACTTTCCCTAATGTCAAACAGAAGCCAAGCCTTTTACGATTGACTTCAAACGTGATCGAATAATAGATTTGCACTTCGATGGTGAATCGCAATTGGATATTTCTCGTAGCCTGAATACACAGAAGATGAACCGCATGTTGGTCTATCGAAAAATATTTCTATACTACAAGACAAGCAGCCATGGAATATGCACAAAATGTACAAAAACAAGTTGCAAAAGGTTCGGAATGGTTCGAAAAAAGAAGGGTAAATTCCAAAGGAATACTCGTCAGATTGAAGCCGAACAAAATCCATGAAGTCCATGAAGTGCATGTCCTCATGGCAAAGCAGTAGACGCAGAGACTGCAGATACTGCAGACAGTGGTGCGTTTCTAAGAATAATTTTCTTATACGAATAACCTTGTCACGGTCGAACCATTAATAAAAAAACAAAATGATGGAATTTAGTTAGAGTAAAGATCCTACGATAATCTGAGCTTGAATAAGACCACTAAATCTGCAAATCCTGTCTTTGTGATGGTATGGACTTCCGTGTCGGCAGAAAATAATTCATAATTGGCGTTTTTATGGCCTGGAGTAAAGGTTAATGACTCGAATTTTCGATGGTAAGCGATGGAGGCTGTATTCAAGGCATTTACATTCATGTGAGACTCTACACCGTCACATGAAGCTCATGTTGATAAAGATTGGCTGAATCGACACGTTTCACATCTCATTTTACGCACACAATGGCTGTCGATATGACCGGATGTAAAAGCGATGGATTTTTGAATTTTGAATATGTTGAATAGTACCTCTTCAACGCCAAAAGACACGAAAGTCTGGATTATTTTAAAGCAACACACCAATGCACAATACGGCCATTCCACGATGTATCACCAGTTGTGACGCAGCTGTACACAGAAAAACATCGCAGCACCAATTCAAAGCCCGACAAATAAATTCGCTCCAACTTAGCGGGTATCCAGTTTACTACTAAATTGTGCACGCACTGAGGGTCGACAACATTGCCCGCCAGTTTGTTGCACACTCTCTGTTGCGGCAGCAGCAGTTCAAGTGCAATTGAGTAAACTTGCTAACTAAGTTTCCAATTAGTGCCATTATGTGCTGCTGGTAGGTACTAGTCCGAGTGTAACAATGAAACGTGTAATCGCTTGAAATGTTGCAGAGCTACAAAGGCTATTCGTATATATTTGATCGACCATAATTATTTGGGAGGCCGTTCACGGCCAAGTTATAGTTTCAGACGAGCTTAGCAAATGGTATGCGGTTTGTGGGTGTTCGGGTGTGTGTTCACTGGTGGTTGCAACATCCTCGTCAGTAGTCAGGGAATTACGACAAAGAGCATCGAATGTCATACGCTGATGGTATATTGATTATTATCACCGGAGGTGCTTCTATTTCGGTTGAAGTACCTACTCGTACTCACCCACCACACTTCAAAGGTGCACAAATAATATCGAAAAATGTGTCTTTCTCTCGAGCATAGACACTAGCTAAATTTAAAAATCGACAAACAATATAGATGAAGTGGTCCGATTTGTACGCCCTTTGGAACATGGGTAAAAATAAAATTTGGTATCTTCTGAATTTTAATAGTTGGATCTGATTTTG